>QXEO01000752.1:814743-937865 GCA_007115705.1 Dactylis glomerata
TTGTGTTGCTGAACATGAACCTGCTTAGCACGACCCTGCAAAGTAGTAATGCCTGGGCCACACAACTGACGAACACGTCCATCCTTGCCTTTGTGCACACGTACCACTGTTCCAACAAAACGCTTCTGAGGTGTTCTCACAAAACTTTGGCTAACTACCCGCAGCACCATATGCACCGGAACACGATTAGCACCACCGTCATCGGTCTGAACACCCATGTCAACATGAACTGGAAGTGGAACACATGTTGACATATCCTTTCCTTCATCAAGATGAGGCTTGACTTCAACCGGCTTGTCACTAACAAGAACAACTGGCTTGTCATCTAGAGGCTTGGCTGAAACAATAACACCACTGACGCTTTTCACATCAGCTCCTCTTGCTGCACCTTAGCTAGCCCTGGTTGTGGCTTAGCTTTATGCAACTTCTCCTTGCGAACCACCAACACGACATCGGACTTGATTTGATCATCACTCATAGGCTTCAAATTCCGCTGTTTGCCATCATGCATAAAGGAATATGTATTTGCTCTCCCAGCATGTATAGCGTTACTGCCATGGACGTCCAAGTAACAGCCCACACACCTCCAATGGCAACACATCGCATTCCACCTCATCAACATAGTCATCAACTGTAAATGGCACATGCACCTTGTGAGTAATCTTCAGCATACCGCAGCTATTAACCCACTCAACATGCCTCGGTTCTAGAATACGCCATGTGGATAAACCCAAAGCCTCCACAACTGACTTGCTAATGCCATTACAGTAACTACCACTGTCAATCATCAACTTGCATGCTTTGCCTTTGATTATGCACTGCACCTGAAATAAATTCCATCGCTGGCCTCTATCCGCTGTCATACAAGTCTCATCATGTACTCTTTTGAGTTGCATATTCAGCCCACTCAATGGTACAACCTCATCCACGGCGTTCGTTACAACATCAGCCTTGACAACATCAACCGCTGACAATTCAGAAATCGTGGCTGCCACCTTGCTAACTGTCGGCAATGGAACAACTATCAACTTCTCATGAGTAGTCATAGCTATCGCGACCTTCGGTATAGGAGCTATGCTCTTGCCAACATCCTCTAGCCCATGCACAAACTTGGGTGACTGCTCTATTTCCTCCATATATGGTAACACAAAACCATCACAGAGAAATTGCTTGAAGTCCTCCCAAGTATAATCAAACTCATTTTTTCCAACCGCCTTGCACCACCATCTGGTTACTTCAGTGTCCACATGCCGGTAAGCAAGACCATACCCATCATAGCCACTAAACTTGTCATTGTATTTGCGACATCGACGGAAACCCCGTTCCATGCGCCTTTCCCAATTTTGGTACTCCGCAATTGTCGCAAGTTTATGTAAGCGCCAACTAGGCTTGGATAGCGGTAGTCCCTTCTTGATATCAAGATAATCATTGAAAACATCACCTGACTTCCTGCCACTAGAACACCGATGGCCGTAATAATCACCTAAAAAAGAATCCATCATTGTGTCTCTTTTTCACTATCTAAACTGATCCGATTCGAGCAACAACAGGTCACAGCAGAGCAGGAAAGACTGCTACACATGGAAACCAGACTGAAAAAACCTGCACTATCTGCACCCGCCTGAAGCAAAGCCAACAGCAAAAAAAATTCCGACGCTCCCGATCAGACAAAGTGGCGTCGATGTCTGTAGATAGCGATCAAAAAGAGGCGTCTCCTTGCAGCGATCGGTCCTGGAGTAGGACGATCGATCCAGGGGCGATCGAGCACAGATGGGCTAGCCCGATCCAGGGGAGATCGCCACTTCGCCAGGCGGCCGACGCTCGACGAGCCTAGGGCGATCGAGGGGCGCACGAGGCAGACAGGCTCTGTCCTCTAGCGCAAGCTGACAATCGCAGCCTCTTTTTTTTGAATCTACACCGATCGGATCTGCAGTCTAGGCATGGGGTCGAGCGATCCATGATCCCGTGATGAATCTCCACGGCGCTCGATCCCAGCAGCGAGGCGACCGAGACGCGCGGGCCAGGAGGCTGCCGATGAAGACGTCCTTCAATCTGAGCCTCCGATCTGAATTGCACGGAGATCTGACTGGCCACGAGATCGATCTTCGAAGGAAAAAATGGATCTGGGCAGCAAACCGATCGGGACAACCTCGACGCGGGCAGAACTTCATCAACCAAAACCGCCGGAAAACTGGTGAAGAACAAACTGATCTGAAAACTATCTCGAAAGAACACTCCGCAGATCAAATAATCAACAGAAGATACTCGCAGTGATAAACCCAGTAATCTGATACCACATGATAAGGATCACGCCGGTGATCCTTGAGTTTTGTCCCGATCTTTCACAGCGAGTCAACCAGATAGATAATCTTCCAATCACATGATGAACGCAACTTGAAGAAGAGGAATGAATCTAGCAAGCAACATGAAGAGAATCAACACACCTCAAACCTGAGCCTGATAATCCTTGATGAGCAAAAGAACCTTCACAGCAATATATTTGATAAACACGGCAGTGTCGTTTCCCCGGAGGGATGATACATGGTGGAATACCACGCGATAGTTTAACTCTAAAATTCTGAACTCCCTAAACCCTAGACTGCTGGCCTCCTTATATAGACGGTCAGAAAACTATTGGGCTTGGACAGGCCCAAACCCAAAACAAAAATAATCCTAAGTGGCCCATAACATGACCTGGCACATGAAATAACATAAACAGATATATAAATTGCTGACACAACCTTAGACTAAATTATCTCATATCGTAGGTCATCCTGGCGTGCCAGTCTTCAAGCTGCCCTCATCCTGGTGGAGTCCTGAAATTGGGCTTCACCTCCTCTGTCGTGCCCATATCAACCAGCAACAGCAGCAGCAGCACCAACAACAGCACCAACAACAGCAGCAGCAGCAACAATAGCAACAACAATAGCAGCAGCAACAACAACAACAACAACAACAACAACAACAACAACAACAACAACAACAACAACAACAACAACAACAACAACAACAACAACAACAACAACAACAACAACAACAACAACAACAACAACAACAACAACAACAACAACAACAACAACAACAACAACAACAACAACAACAACAACAACAACAACAACAACAACAACAACAACAACAACAACAACAATATCAACAACAACAACAACAACAACAACAACAATGATGATATCCAACAGTTAGTCGCAGATCAAGCACAACTCATGCAAATGATGACCCAATTCATTCCGGCAAGCGCCAACAACAATAACCCGTCACCACCTCCACCACTGCCACCCCCACCTTAGGTTGACAGACTAGCATGATTTCTGAGGCTCAGACCCAATAAGTTCTCATCTGCCACAGACCCAGTAGTGGCTGATGACTGGCTGCGTTCTGTAAGCAAGGACCTAGTCACTTGTGAGTGCACCGATGCTGAGAAGGTTAGATTCACCTCTCATCTGCTGGAGGGACCCGCTGCTATTTGGTGGGAAACCTATCAAGTCACCCATCCTGTTGAAGGTCTAGACTGGGATATCTTCCAGGAATGTTTTCGTAATGCTCACATATCCTCAGGCATTATGAATCTGAAGAAAGACCAGTTTCGCACTCTGAGGCAAGGTGGAAAGTCACTAAAGGAGTACATGGATGACTTCTTCTCTCTATCAAGGTATGCGCTTGAGGACGTTGACACTGATGCTAAGAGGGAGAATAAATTCCTCATTGGACTCAAGGGAGAACTGAAGATACCTCTTTCAGTAGCTTATGCTCCAAGCTACCAGGCTTTGCTTGATCAAGCAGTCACTTTGGACAATAACATAATGAAGTAGGAAAATCGTAAGAAGAAGTTCAACAATGCCAATACTCACACTGAACCTTTCCACAAGAGGCACCACTCATCTGAGGGCAGTGGACATGGAGGTTTGCATAGGCATGGAGGTCACTTCAGCAAAGGCAATGGTAGCAACTTCAATAGCCACAGACACAATGGAGGATTCGGGGGAAACAATTCCAATGGCCATCATAATGGTCATCACAGTGGGAACAATGGACATCACAATGGGGGAAATGGACAACGCCGTTTCAACTCAGATGCCAAGAAGGATCTCTCCACCGTCACCTGCTTCAAGTGTAAGAAGACTAGGAACTATTCCACAAACTGCCCAGAGAACAAGTCAGATGATGCAGCCAAGCCCAATCCATTCCAGAAGGGACAGGTGAACCATCTCAATGTGGAGGAAGTGATGAATGAGCATGATGCTGTGATGAGTATGTTTCCACTCAACTCATTTACAACATTGATTTTATTTGATACCAGAGCATCTCATTCATTCATATCAAGAGCATTTGTGAGCAAACATGCATTTCCCACTGAAACCATAGGAAGAACCATTAAAGTTAGTTACTTGGGTGGAGAAATGTTAGTCAATGCTTGATGCCGACACTTGATTTTAGAAATTAGTAAATAAAAATGTCCACCCCATTTGGTAGTATTGGATTCCTGAGGGTTAGATGTTATTTTGGGCATGGATTGGATGACCACCTATGGAGGAGTCATAGATTGTGTCAATAGAGCAATTACACTCACCACCCTAGAGGGAAAGATGATTAGATACAAATCCAGTTTAGAGTTTAATTATATTAGGCTAAACCATCTTAAGGGGGTTAGCCTAGAGGAAGTGGCCGTAGTAAGAGAGTACCCATATGTTTTTCCTGATGAGTTACCAGGAATGCCACCAGATAGAGATATTGAGTTCCTCATAGAACTGCTGCCAGGCACTGGCCCAATAGCAAAGAGACCTTACCCAATGTCCATAGATGAACTGAAGGAACTTAAGAAGCAACTAGGAGAGCAGTTAATAAAAGGATTCATTAGAGAGAGTTTGTCCCCATGGGGAGCACCCGTATTGTTTGTAGAGAAGAAGGACTTGAGTCAGCAATTAGTTATGGATTACCATTCATTGAACGAAGTGACCATAAAAAATAAGTAGCCATTACCAAGGATCAATGACTTGTTTGATCAGTTGGAAGGAGCTAGTGTATTCTCCAAGATCGATCTTAGGTCTGGATACTTTCAGTTCAAGATTAGGGAGTATGATATAACCAAAACATCCTTTGTCACCAGGTATGGCTCATATGAATACACGGTGATGCCGTTTGGTTTAACCAATGCACCGTCGTATTTCATGAATATGATGAACAAGGTGTTCATGGAATTCCTAGATAAGTTTGTCGTAGTGTTCATTGACGACATACTAATCTATTCCAAGAGTAACGAAGAACATGAAAAACACCTTCGTTTGATAATGGAGAAGCTTTGAGAGCACAAGCTTTATGCCAAGTTTAGTAAATGTAAATTTTGGCTCAGTGAAGTGGGATTTCTTGGACACATTGTATTCAAGGAAGGAATTGTTGTTGACCCTTCCAAGGTAACCGCAGTGATAGAATGCGAACCGCCCAAGAATGTTGGGGAAATTTGCAGTTTCCTAGGATTGGCTAGATATTACCGGAGGTTCATTGAGAACTTCTCCAAGATTGCTAAACCCATGACTGAGTTACTAAAGAAAGAGAAGAAATTTAAGTGGACTAAAGACTGTGAAAGTAGTTTCCAAGAGCTAAAGAAGAGATTAGTGTCTGCCCCGGTTTTGTGTCTACCTGATCTGGAGAAGCAATTCTAAGTGTACTGTGATGCTTCTCGTCAAGGATTAGGAAGTGTGCTGATGCAAGGAGGAAGAGTGGCTGCGTATGCTTCTAGACAACTCAAGAAACATGAGACAAATTACCCTACTCATGATCTACAGTTAGCTTCTGTAGTTCATGCTTTGAAGACTTGGAGACATTATCTGATGGGAAAGCGATGTGAAGTTTTCAGTGACCACAAAAGTCTGAAATACATCTTTACCCAGAAAGACCTGAATATGAAACAAAGGAGATGGCTAAAACTTATCAAGGATTATGATCTGAGTTTGCAAGGCCATCCTAGTAAAGCAAATGTGGTAGCTGATGCCCTGAGTCGCAAGGCCTACGTGAATTGTCTGTTGATAGAGGATTGAGAGACCTTAGCTTGGAAGTGGTACCAAAAGGATTTGTAGCTTCACTGGTTGTACAACCGACGCTGATGGACAGAATACGAGAAGCTCAGAAAGGAGACAAAGAGCTAGAGAAAATTCGAGACGCCTTGAAGGAAGGAAAAGCTAATGGCTTTAGTGAAGATGAGCAAGGAACCATATGGTTCAAGAAACGTGTTTGTGTGGCCAATGATCCCGATCTTAGGAAGCTAATTTTTCAAGAAGCCCATGAGACATAGTATTCCATTCATCCTGGAAATACCAAGATGTATATGGACATGAAGGAGAGATTCTGGTGGAACAATATGAAGCAGGACATAGCCGAGTACATAGCCAAATGTGATGTGTGTAGCAGAGTGAAAGCTGAACACCAGAAACCTACAGGACTTCTACAACCGTTGAAAGTGCAAGATTGGAAATGGGATCAGATTGGTATGGATTTCATCACCGGATTACCTAGAACAAAATCCGGGTATGATTCTATTTGGATAGTTGTTGATTGTTTGACAAAGATAGCCCACTTTATACCCGTAAAGACCACCTACACTAGTGCCAAGTTGGCAGATATATACATGAAGAGGATTGTGTGCCTTCATGGAGTGGTGTAGGAGAATGTAGTTTCTTTGGAACTGATATTATCCAAGAAGCAGAAGAGAAGGTTAGGCTGATCAAAGACAAATTGAAGATAGCCCAATCTAGGCAGAAGAGCTACACCGATAATAAGTCTAGAGATGTCACGTATGAAATATGAGATCGAGCTTACCTTACAGTGTCACCTCTCCGAGGAGTCAAGAGATTTGGAATCAAAGGGAAGTTAGTGCCACGATTCATAGGCCCCTTTAAGGTTCTATCTCACAAAGGAGAAGTGGCCTATGAGTTGGAACTACCGGAGATTCTTTCAGCCGTGCACAATGTGTTTCACGTCAGTCGGCTGAAGAAGTGTCATCCTGAGATGTCAGAAACACCGTTAAATGATATTGTACCCTCGAGGAAGTGCAGCTGGAAAGTGACCTGACCTACGAGGAGAAACCAATCAAGATATTGGAAACAACAGAAAGGAATACGCGCACCAAGACCATCAAGTTCTGCAAAGTACAGTGGAGTCATCACACCGAGGAAGAAGCTACTTAGGAGCGTGAAGAAAATCTTTGAGAAAATCACCCTCGCCTGTTTGCTAGCCATTCCGAAGCTCGAGGGCAAGCTTCATCTTAAGGGGGTTAGTCTGTAACATCCCTAGTTTTCAAATTCAAAAATCAGCATGCATTCATACTCATCATTGCATTTTTGGAAATAAACTTTGTTTTAAAAAAATTCAAAGAAAGGTTTCTATTTTAAAATTAGTTCAAATAGCTCATGTGAGTTATTATTCTCTTCCCCAGAATTCTTTTCCTTTTGTTTCTTATTGTGTTTTGAAGTTTATTTGACCAAAAACCCTTTGGCCTTTTACAAATTTGAAGTTATTCAAATTTATGCAATTTTTGTTGCCAACAAAAACCCTACTGTTTCAAAAACCAAAAAAGAAAAGTGTTTTAAAAAAAGAGAAGAAAAGGCCACGGGGACGAAATCGGCCCAAGCCAGATTTTGACCCACGGCCCACTTACCATCCGCTCCAAAATGGTATCCACGCCGACGCGCTCGGCCGCTGATAGGCATGGCCCACCTGTCAGCCATCGTCTTCGTCTCGCAGAGATCGGCCCGGTCACGGAGCTCCCCGACACCGTCCGATTGCACCGACATCACCCAAACACCTAACCCCTTGCCCAAGTCCTCGACGCCTATATATACCCCTCCACCCCTCTCTTTTCTCCACCAAACCGCGCGAAGAATCCCGCCTCTAGGCTGCCGAATCGCGAACTCAAGCGCCGCAGCAACTGCAGCCTCCGGTGGAACCCTAGCACACCACCGAGACCCAATCGATGCCGCCGCCACCACCCACACGCTCGCCTCATCGCCCTGCACTCTGTCGTCACCTCCGCAAGCCTCCAGGAGATCTGCATCGCCGGGATTGCACAAAGCCGTCGCGCAGGTCATCGGAACCCTAGCCTCGCGCCGATGAGATTTTCCCCTTTCTCTCCCCTCCATCCAATCTAATCTCGACGGCTCGGATTAGAACCCCGACCAAATCGGTACCGAGTGATCTAAGCCGCCAGATCTATTCATATCTGACGGTCCTCATCGTGATTCGACCAAATCGGTACGGGCCAATGGTTTTGCGCCACGTGTCGAGCCCAGGGTCACCCCTGTTTCAAATTTGATTTAAATTGTCTAAAATTGCTGCAAATTTGTTTAATTCATAGGAAAAGATCTACAACTCTGTTTTGAATGAATTTTATGTCTTTGGAAATCTTAGGAAGTGTAGAATCCATTACAAAGTTTATTTTCCAAGTTTTTGTATCAAGTCTGGATCTAATCTCAGATTGATTTAAATCCTATTTTGTGCTATTTAATTTAAATCTTTTTTCTAAAAGTCCAAATCTTATATTTTTGTAGTTATTAGATTGCTCTGGACTTGTAGATTGTTTTAGAATAAAAAATCTCAAATTTTGAAACATGCACAAACTTGGTGTATTTAATTTCTTCCAAATCACTGTTTTGCTAATAATTAAAAATCTAAAAGTGCTTTTTGATTAATTCCACTTGCATTGGTTTTGATTTACTAAAACCTATCATCTGCGAACCTTAATTGCAACATTTTCACACAACATAAGTTGTGTGAAATTAAAAGGTCATTTGCATGCATGCATACATGTCTATGATTGCCATTGTGGAGCTATGTGTTTATGTTTGTGTTATTGCTTTGTTTAGATTGTGAAGAGGAGCTGAACTACCCTTGTGATTGCTGTGATTGTGCTGGTTGTTGCCAAGGCAAGTGACACACATTCTTCTACCCACTTTTTACTACTACATTAGTGTATTTTAGTAGTATGCATGATAGGTGGAATATCAACTGTTTTACAAAGTGCTTAGATCCTAATAGTGTGTAGTCATCCATCAAACCCCGCTTGTTAGGATGCTAAATTACTTTGAAATTTTATGCCACTACTATGATCATCTTTTGTTAAAGTTTCTTTGTGAAAAATGAAGAACTTCAACTAAAACGAATCACCTAGGTGGATTGGTTTGATAGAGGAGGCGAGGTTGAGTGGCTCCTGGGACACATGCCTCGCGGAGGATTGATAATGCGTGTTAGGCACCTAGTTAGGAACCCCAAGAGGAAGGTATGATGGGCACAACAGCAAGTCTTCCCTCAGTATGAAACCGAGGTTTATCGAACCAGTAGGAGAAAGAACCAACTTCCGAAGGTTGATGCTCGCTGGCTTCGCGATAGCTCCAGACAATTTATATGTGGCGCCTTATCTGGGGCGTAGCTTTGCACCAGCAGCAACGTGGAACCTGCACACAACATAATCAAAGTACTTTGTCCCAACTTACAGTGAGGTTGTCAATCTCACCAGTTTGCTGTAAACAAAGGATTAAACGTATCGTGTGGTAAAAGATAGTAGTTTGCGAGGAAGTAAATAATGCTTGTAAAGTAAACGGTAGTAAGAATATAAAAGAATGGACCGGGGTCCACAGTTCACTAAAGGTGTCTCTCCATAAGATAAATAACATGTTGGGTAAACAAATTACAGTTGGGCAATTGACAGAATAAAGAAAGCATGCACATGTCATGAGGATCACTATGAGATTCACTTGGGCATTACAACATAATACATAGACCGTAATCCAACTGCATCTATGACTAATAATCCACCCAGCGGATGTCATCCGAGCAACCATTGGGTATTAAGTTGCAAGCAACAGATTATCGCCTTAAGCAAAGCGTGTAATGTAAACAATACAAATGCCCTTGAACACAAGATTGTTGTTTTCTCCCTAGTACCAAGAGCACATCTACAACCTTAGAGGTTTCTGTCACTCCCCCAGATTACTAGAGGCATGAACCCACTATCGAGCATAAATACTCCCTCTTGGAGTCACTAGCATCTACTCGGCCAAGATATCTACTAGCAACGGAGAGCATGCAAGATCATAAACAACATAGAGATGATAAATCAATAAATCAACTTGACATAGTACTCAATATTCATCGGATCCCAACAAACACAACATGTAGAATTACATAACAATGACCTTGATCATGATAGGTAGCTCACAAGATCTAAACATGAAGCACATGGAGGAGAAGACAATCATCTATCTACTGCTATGGACCCACAGTCCAAGGTATACTACTCACACATCACTCCGAAGGCAGGCATGGTGATGAAGAAGACCTCCGGTGGTGATTCCCCTCTCCGGCAGGGTGCCGGGAAGAGCTTCTAGACCCTCCCGATCTTGCGTCGATGACGGTGGTGGCTTGCAGTATGTTTTCTGGAAAATTGATTGGGTCCTTAGGGTTTTCTCGCCGAGGAGAATATATAGGCGAAAGGGCAGCGCCAGGAGGTGGGCCAGGTGGCCCCACCACCTAGTGGCGCAGCCAGGGGCTAGGCTGCGCCACCCTATGGTGTGGCTAGCCCTGGCTCCCCTCCGTCTCTGCTTTGGACTCTGTCTCGTGTCAGGAAAAATAGGAACTTTGGCTTTTGTTTCATCCAATTCCGAGAATATTTCCTGTGTAACTTTTCTGAAACACAAAAATAGCAAAAAACGGGGAACTGGCACTGTGGCATCTCGTTAATAGGTTAGTTCCAGAAAATGCATAAAAACGCCACAAAGTGTAATAAAACACAAGGCAAATGGTGCATAAACAAGCATGGAGCATCAAAAATTATAGATACGTTTGAGACGTATCAAGCATCCCCAAGCTTAACTCGTTCTCATTCTCAAGTAGGTAAGTGATAACAAAACAATAATTTTTGAGCTGACATGCACCAACACAATCTTGATCAAACGATGTAAAGCAATGAGTGCTGAGATCAAAGTACTCTAAACATTGGCATAAAAGACATAATCTTGATGATAAAACTTAGCAACCATGTTATAACATTAAAGGTAACACAAACAAAAGATCATGAGTAATAATGCATTGAAAGTCAACTGTGTGTTTCAAGCATATAGAAAAACATAGCAAAGTGGTTTTCAGCTTGTCCTTCATGGAGTAGCAAAACATAAATGCATAGGACACCTTCAAGTTTAAGAGGGTGACTAGATACAAATAATTTAAGAACAAGCAAAACCATAATCATGAATCAATCAATAATAAATTTTAGGACTATGCACATTATACTCAGAATGACAACTATGCTCTCTTAGATGGTGCATAAAGGTAGAAGGTGAAGACTCAACGTAAAAGTAAAAGAAAGGCCCTTCACAGAGGGAAGTAGTGATTGCAAGTTTTATAAACCTCCAAAAATTATGATACTTACTAGCTTTGAGCTCTCATTGCCCCCATCATAGGCATCTTGAATGGTTAAGGTAAATGCGAGTACAATTATGAATCATATGGTTAACAAATCATAAGTTGAAAATCTCATGTCCCGTGAAATACGAATATCCAAACCTCATGCTACTCGACTTAGGTCCCAAGCAAATTCTTGTCATTGTAAGCATACATGTATCATTGAGAACACCAACGGGGTACCTCTTACCCGATGACATGGAAACAAGCCCACATCAAAATGACAAGACAAACAGACAATGGACACCTCGACATCTCTTTTATTTACCATTGGTATAGCTTTTTATTCTGAGATGCGTAGTCGAATGACCACTATGGGCATGCTATAAATTTCCACCATGAATGATGCATGGCTTAGATTAGCGGCCCATGCGTTTCTCTAACACATATACAAACTCCATGAGCTCACAAGTTTCCAACTTATTTCACATCATCGGATATCCATAAACAAAAGATCATGATATCAACTAAATAAGAGTAAGTGCAATGTTGAAAGCGTGCCCCATGACAGCATGGCTAAGCTAACTTACAACTTGGAAGCATAACATCAACATAAGAGAGCCACAATGGTCAAATTTATTAAAAGCAAGAAAGTAAATGTGCCGTCAGGTTTGTGAGAGCTTTACTGACTAATTTTCACATAACAAAAAGTTTAATTTGAAGGATAGATAAAAGCAAGACGAATGTACTTGGAATAGCAAATTGCTAATAGGTATATATGATGGACACATTGGAAAACTTAGTTTTTGGGAGTTGGATGCACGAGAAGTATTCCCTCTCAGTACAGATGAAGGCTAGCAAAAGACTGGGAGCGACCAACTAAGAGAGAGCAATAAAGTGGTATCACAAGTCAAAAACCAAATGATCATAGAGGCTTGAGATGACTTATTTGTAGTCAAACATGGTGTAAGCATGCGCCAAGTCAACTCAAATAAAGCATCAAAGGAGAAAACCACAATAATGTGCTCCCATATAATAAAAACAACACATGATTCTTTCAAAGGCACATTAAGCAATCTAAATCATTTCAGACAAGTCATGCTACAGAAAAAACTACTAAGCATACTATCAAAATAAAATCAAGCATGACATGCAAAAGTCTAAGCCACAGTCTAAACAAGCTCCCATTTATACCACTATAGGCATGAAACTTTTTCTCTTTTCCAACACCAATCAACCTTTTTGAATCAACTTTTAAAGATGAAAACCATAATAGACCAGAGGTCTAAATGCACCTTGATACAAAGAAATAACAAGTTCTAAACAAAAATAAAGGTGAAAAACAAAAGCTAAACGCAGTACTAGAAAAAGAGAACACTGGTTGAACGAAAAGAGTGAAAACTAGAGTGTTCTTGGCAATGAAAAATGGAGTGCATCTTCTCCAAAAGAAATATGTTGGGGTCCAACCATTTATTGCAGAAAACAAAACAAAAGAAAACTGAAAGCAAAAGTAAAGATGCTCCAAGAAAAACGCATAGAATACAAAGCAATAAAAATATAGTGTCTTGAAAGATGACCTGATTTTTGCCGATGAAGATGGGGTGCCTCGGGGCATCCCCAAGCTTTGACGCTTGTACCTCTTGGATATTTCTGATAAGGGCATCCCCAAGCTTGAGCTTTTTTCCATACTTCATCTCATCTCATCATTCTCCTTTCCCTACACTTGAAAACTTCCTTCATACAAAACTTCACACAATTCTATTAGCAACATTAGTGTAAGCATGATAGTAAATCTACTCTTTTGGTTAAGTTTCAAATCAAGTATAACACCCATTAAAGCATAAGCTACTGTAGCAACTTCCTCAAAAGTTCCTTGATCAAAAGAACTCAAAAAGAAAGCGATCAAGAGGCAAACACAAATAGTGGCAGAATCTGTCAAAACAAAACAGCTGGCAAAGATCGATTTTTCTGAGGACCTTCTATTGCTCAAATCGAAAAGTGTAAAACTAATGAAATTTTGGCAACAATCTGGGCCATGTGCACAAGAAATCGCAGATCAAAAAGACGTTCTAAGAATTTTCATGAATTTTTACGGTACAGCACAGAAATCTGTTTTAGGACAGCAACTTCCCCAAATCTTACCTTCCTCCAATTAGAGGTTCTTCTTGGCACAAAAACAAAATAAAAAATGATAAAGAGAGTTCATTACAGTAGTAATAACTTCCAAGACTCAAGAAAAATAAAAAGTACTGAAAAGAAAATATTGGGTTATCTCCCAAGAGTGCTTTTCCTTAACGCCTTTGAGCTAGGCACAGAAAGTGGAAATCAAGTATTTTCAAATGAAGCATCAAGATTAATTGTAGAAGTCTTTTCAACAAGGCATTGTATTGTATTCAAATGAGTTTTGGAAGATTGCTTATGAACACTCTTGGGTTCACTAATTTCATCAAAAGGGTTTTTAGGAACAATCCAATCAAAATTCTTTTCCAAAGCTTCATGCAATCCTACAAGTTTGAACGGTATTGGTACTTTGATTTCTTCCTTATTTGTACCAACAACCTCTACACGTGGGCCAAGCATATTAAAACACTCAAAAACTTTCCTAGCTTCTATAACAACATCTCTAAATTGATAGGGTAAAGGTGCCCGATCTTTCGATGAGATGATATCTATCGATTTTGGTGGAGGTCGATGTTGACGATCCGACTACAAACGTGCGAGACGTTGCACCTTAGCTATCAATACACCAACTTCTGAGGCTATTGATCACGCCGGAGCTTGATCAACCTGATCACGAGGATCAATCCCTGCAAGCAATCGAAGAACCAGCAAGAATTATAGATGCAATCAAGATATTGCGAATAAAGATGAAGGTTTTATTTAAGAGGTGGGATTTTGTCTGTGTAGTACAAAAGGTCGATTTGACACTTGTGCCTATGGCGAAGAGTAGCTCGTGGCTAAGTCTTTAACTAAACAAAATCCAAGTTCTAATGAAGACTAGGAGGAGGTTTATATGAGGAAAAGGGCAGGGATTTTCATACAACCCTAATGGGCCATCCAAAAATAACCCTAGATGGGCCGATTTCCACTCAAACAGCCTCCAGAAAATCCCTAAAATACCTATGACGAAAATACATGGGTTTAACCCATAAAATAAGGTGACACAGCACCATATAAAGCCTTGGACGAATTTTATGATTTGGTAACTTGTGAATTTCATCCAAGCATCCTTGCAGCATTATGGTGGCTTCAAAGTTCTGAAATCTTCACTTGCAGCGTCATCCTGAATCCTCACACGATTGCTACCATCATCTCCATGCATGATCATGCTCCAATGATTCTCCCTCTCATCCATGCTAGGCCCATCATTCCTAAGTAACATAAACACATCTGATTTAGGCAGCATCATATTCTCATGAATATTAGGAATAGTTCCTAGAAACGAAAGTACCTGATAATTTAGTTGGCGTGCACGAGCTCTTGTGAGAGGTCCTTAGAATTGTGGAATGTGAGGAAGTGTGGCTGTAGGTGCAACGGTTGTATCAATCGTAGGGATGTCCTGGCTGCAGCACATTGCTCATCAGATGCAATAAGAGCCAAAGTATCTTCATCATAATCACTGGCGGAGTCGTATCCACCATCCTCAAGAGCAATCATCACGCGGGAGGAGGCACAATCACGTGCAAAGTGACCAAGTCCACCACATTTGCGGCACTGAATTTGGCTGGACTTGCCCGTAGATGCCATGGAGGACGCAGTGCTCGGGGCTGGTCCCGTAGTAGTCTTCCGTGCAGCAAACGGAGGTGGTGTAGATGCTGTAGATTGCGTGGATGTGGTCGCTGGAGGTGTAGGTGCAGCAGCCCGTGAAGCTGATTTCGGTGATCTCCAAGAAGAACACCCTGCAGAAAAATTAGTTCGTGTCGCCTCGCGTCGATCCTGCACTTCACATTCAGCATTGCAAGCAAGATGGAACAAATGGGTAATAGTTTGATAAGATTTATATCGAAGAATGGTCTGAATTTCCTTATTTAACCCGCCTACAAAACGTGCCATTAATGCTTCATTATCCTCCTCTATACCATAACGTAGCATGCCAGTTTGCAACTCCTGATAGTAATTCTCTACAAAATTTTTGCCTTGATCTAGACATGCTAATTTGGTAAGCATGGAATGCTGATAATATGGTGGAACAAAATGAATACGCAGAGCATGTTTTAAAGCATCCCATGTAGTGATTGGATTAGCATGATTAGCACGACAATATTCAGACCACCATATGGAAGCAAAACTAGTGAACTCACAAGTAGCAACACTAACACGTCTATCCTTGGGATAATTTAAGCATGCAAAACGCTGGTCTAATTCTAATTCCCAAGAAAGGTATGCATCAGGATTATAGCGACCATCAAACGTAGGAACATTTAATTTCAGTTTAGCAACATGGTCATCATCACGTACCAACGGACAAGGAGGTGGACGGCGAATATAGGGCCGAGGACGACCAGGTGGCTGATCAACTGTGAAGTCATCCGCGTACTCGCCCTCATACTCATCTTCCCCGTAATAATCATCCAACTGTGCATCACGGGCCTGTGTAACACCCGTAGTTGTGCAACGCCAGCAGCCGCAGTGCCCGCAGTAGCACCCGCAGCCGAAGTTTGTGCTGGTTGATGGAGAATGCGTTGTGCACGTCCCAAAAAGGTCGGTGGAGGAGCCACGCGAGTCGGCTGTGGAGAAGGCGCGTGAGCTGGCGGTGGAGGTAGTAAGTGTGCTAGCACCTCCTGGAATTTAGCGTCAAGTTTGGCAGTGAAGGTGGTCTCGAGTCCCTCGAGTTGCTCCATCGTGTCACTAAAACGCTTGTCCACATCCTGCATATGATCAGACAAAAGTTTGGTGACGTGAGCCTGCAAGGCTTCACCCTCCAGTGGCTGTGGCTCGGTGTTGTCTGGTGGCATGATTAGTACGCAAAAGCACAGTTATAGAGATGCAACAGGAACAGGGATGGAAAACACTTAATCTATCAAGCAAACCAATACTCTTACCCGTTCTTACCCTGCAGCAGGTGGCAATCAGCAACCGTCGTGATCAAACTTCAGGAAGATTGAATAGAGCGATTGCCAGGTGGTGTCAACGCACGGTGTAGGAACATGTGGAGCTCTGGGTGGCTGCAATATATGTAGCAAAAATTCAAGACAGCAATGCAAGGTTGAATAACTGCTCAACGATGGTACTGTGCTGGTCCTAGACTAGCCCAAGCTAGAGATGCGAGCCTAGAACACCACGAATCACGCCGCGACACCGAGAAACAACAGGCAGCAGTGCTCTGAACAGCGCGCGAATGAGGTGAAAATCACTATGATGAAAAGTGTCTCAAAACGATCAGCAAGGTGAAATATCAGGATAGGAACAAGAATTTTTTTGAAATTTCTGAAAACTGCACGAAACTGCTCCAGAAAGCGTGCAGACGCCAAATTTTTTTCACTATAATGGCGTATAGCTCAAAACGATCCCAGAAGCCTAAAAACAGTATAGGCTGAATTTTTTTTTTGCTCTCCTCTCCTCTTTCCTTCTGGCTAAAACTTTATGGAACTCGGATCAAGTCACAACTCGGATCGGATCTACAATGATGGAAAGCAAAAGTAGGAAAATGAAAGAGTGTATGGCGGTGGTGATAGCGGAGTCGGTGGTGGTGGTGGTGATGGCGGAATCGGTGGTGGCGGTGGTGGCGGTGGGGATAGCGAAATCGGTGGTGGCGGTGGTGATGCCTGTGACCAGAACTCGAAACTCTAAAGAGCTAGACGTAAGACCAGCACTGGACACGACGATGCAGACTAGAATTCAACAAAGCAAATACTGAAAAGAAAAGATGCAAAAGGCCCAAAAGTGTTTCTAGGATACGGATCTAACATTAATTTTTTGGCTTTTTATGGTTTATAGGACGAAGAACAGATGCAATCTAAACAACGAAAACAGTAAGATCTCACCGAGAAAACCGAAATCTGATACCAGTTGATAGGGTAAAGGTGCCCGATCTTTCGATGAGACGATATCTATCGATTTTGGTGGAGGTCGACGTTGACGATCCGACTACAAACGTGCGAGACGTTGCGCCTTAGCAATCGATACACCAACTTCCGAGGCTATTGATCACGCCGGAGCTTGATCAACCTGATCACGAGGATCAATCCCTGCAAGCAATCGAAGAACCAGCAAGAATTATAGATGCAATCAAGATATTGCGAATAAAGATGAAGGCTTTATTTAAGAGGTGGGATTCTGTCTGTGCGTAGTACAAAAGGTCGATTTGACACTTGTCCCTATGGCGAAGAGTAGCTCGTGGCTAAGTCTTTAACTAAACAAAATCCAAGTTCTAATGATGGCTAGGAGGAGGTTTATATGAGGAAAAGGGCAGGGATTTTCGTACAACCCTAATGGGCCATCCGAAAATAACCCTAGATGGGCCGATTTCCACTCAAACAGCCTCCAGAAAATCCCTAAAATACCTATGACAAAAATACATGGGTTTAACCCATAAAATAAGGTGACACAGCACCATATAAAGCCTTGGACGAATTTTATGATTTGGTAACTTGTGAATTTCGTCCAAGCATCCTTGCAGCATTATGGTGGCTTCAAAGTTCTGAAATCTTCACTTGCAGCGTCATCCTGAATCCTCACACGATTGCTGCCATCATCTCCATGCATGATCATGCTCCAATGCTTGTCCCTCTCATCCATGCTAGGCCCATCATTCCTAAGTAACATAAACACATCTGATTTAGGCAGCATCATATTCTCATAAATATTAGGAATAGTTCCTAGAAACGAAAGTACCTGATAATTTAGTTGGCGTGCACGAGCTCTCGTGAGAGGTCCTTGGAATTGTGGAATGTGAGGAAGTGTGGCTGTAGGTGTAGGGATGTCCTCATCATAAATTCTCTACGCAAAGTCTCCAAGATAAAATCTTTCTTTTTGGAGTCTTCAATATCATGAAGCTTAAGAAAAATTTGTTGCATAAAATGATTAAGGTTAACAAACCTAGCCTCCAATATGTGAACTAAATAAGCAGCTGCAACTTCATAACTAGGAGCAAGTTCGGCTAAAGATCTGTAACATCCCAATTTTTGGGAAAGATTTTATAAATCTTGCATATGAAATCATGCATCATTTCATGCATTCCTTCACTTCGCATTGCACACTTTTTCATGTTTTGTTTTGTTCTTGAATCAAAACCTTCCCTGTATGTTTCAAATAATAGAGGGAAAGTTTTACAAACTTCAAAAGTTGGCCTAAATTCAAAACAAGGGTTTTGTAAAAGTTTTCAAACCAAAAATCAAAAGAAAACAGAAAAGAAAAGAGAAAGAATTAGGAAAAGAATAAAAGGGCCGCGGGGACAGAATCCAACCCACGACCGAAGGCAGCCCACGGCCCATTTCTCTTTCCCTCCCCGAACCGTTATTCCCTTCTTTTCCTCAGATGCTGACAGGGTGACCCCACATGTCATCCCTGCCAGAGAGTCCGGGACGAACACGCCGCGCCCCTAGAAAATCTCCGCGGATTTCGATCCGATTCCGGTGCAATCTCTTACCCCTCGTCCACACCAAGCATGCCTTTATAAACCCCTCCGTCCGCTCTCGTTTCCCTCCCCAAAACCCTAACAAACTCGCCGCCAGGCTGCCGCGGCTAGAGACCGTTGATACGTCTCCAACGTATCTATAATTTTTGATCCTCCATGCTTGTTTTTACACCATTTGCCTAATGTTTCGTTACACTTCGTGGCACTTTTATGCATTTTCCGGAACTAACCTATTAACAAGTCGCCATAGTGCCAGTTCCCTGTTTTCTTCTGTTTTTGTGTTTCAGAAAAGCTACACAGGAAATATTCTCGGAATTGGACGAAACAAGTTCCTGAAGTCTTATTTTTCCCGGAAGCTTCCAGAGATCCGAAGAGGAGTCAGAGGGGGGCCACGAGGGCCCCACACACCAGGGCGGCGTGGCCCAGGCCCTGGCCACGTGATAAGGATCACGCCGGTGATCCTATGAGTTTTGTCCCGATCTTTCACAGCGAGTCTACCCGGATAGAAATCTTCCAATAACGTGAAGAACGTCACCTGAAGAAGAGGAACGAATCCAGCAAGCAACGTGATGAAGATCACCACGCCTCAAACCTGAGCCTGATAATTCTTGATGAACACAAGAACCCTCGCAGGAATCTTTATTTGATAACACGGCAACGCCGTTTCCCCGGAGGGATGATACACGGTGGAGCACACGATAGTTTTCGACTAAACAACTGAACTCCCTAAACCCTAACCGGCTGGCCTCCTTATATAGATGGCCAGAAAACTATTGGGCTTGGACAGGCCCAAACCCAAAACACAAATAAATCTAAGTGGCCCACAACTTGACCTAGCTACGAAATAACATAAGCATGAATATAAATTGCTGACACAACCTTAGACTAAATTATCTCATATCGTAGGTCGTCCTGGAGTGCCAATCAGCAACGAGCTTCCCTCATCTTGGTGGAGTCCTGAAATTGGGCTTCACCTCCTCCTTCATGCCCATATCATCCTCCCCCCCTTCAAAAAGCGTTGTCCCCAACGCGTGAGGGTCTGCTCGAAAGGGTGGTGGAATATCAACAATAGCACCATGCATATTCGCCATCTTCAAGTCTTGCTTGCCTTCCTCACCACATCCTCCCTCTTGGCCTGCTCGACTTGATACAGCCCTGGGTGGCTGCACCTCTTTTCTTTGCCAAATGAACTTGTACTTAGGCGCCTCCACCTTCTTCTTCTCAACTCTTGATGGAGATTTGTGCTGCTGAACATGACCCTTATGTGCACGACCCTGCAAAGTAGTAATGCCTGGGCCACACAACTGACGAACACGTCCATCCTTGCCTTTGTGCACACGTACTGCTGCTCCAACAAAACGTTTCCGAGGTGTTCTCACAAAACTGTGGCTGACTACCCGCGGCACCATATGCACCGGAACACGATCAGCATCACCGTCATCGGTCTGAACACCCATGTCAACACGAACTGGAAGGGGAACACATGGAACACATGCTGACATATCCTTCCCTTCATCAATATGAGGCTTGACTTCAACCAGCTTGTCACTAACAAGAACAACTGGCTTGTCATCTACAGGCTTGGCTGAAACAATATCACCACTGACGCTCTTCGCATCATGCTCCTCAAGCTGCACCTGAGCTAGCCCTAGTTGTGACTTAGCTTTATGCAACTTCTCCTTGCGAACCACCAACACGACATCGGACTTGATTTGATCATCTCTCATAGGCTTCAAAGTCCGATGTTTGCCATCATGCACAAAAGAATATGTATTTGCTCTCCCAGCATGCATAGCATTGTGATCATACTGCCATGGACGTCCAAGTAACAGCCCACACACCTCCAATAGCAACACATCACATTCCACCTCATCAACATAGTCATCAACTGTAAATGGCACACGCACCTTGTGAGTAATTTTCAGCATACCGCAGCTATTAACCCACTCAACATGCCTTGGTTCTGGAATACGCCATGTGGATAAACCCAAAGCCTCCACAACTGCCTTGCTAATGCCATTACAGTAACTACCACTGTCAATCATCAACTTGCATGCTTTGCCTTTGATTATGCACTGCGCCTGAAATAAATTCCATCGCTGGCCTCTATCCGCTGTCATGCAAGTCTCATCATGTACTCTTTTGAGTTGCATATTCAGCCCACTCAATGGTACAACCTCCTCCACGATATCCTTGACAACATCAGCCTTGACAACATCAACCGCTGACAATTCAGAATTCGTGGCTACCACCTTGCTAACTGTCGGCAATGGAACAACTATCAACTTCTCATGAGTAGTCACAGCTGTCGCGACCTTCGGTATAGGAGCTATGCTCTTGCCAACATCCTGTATCCGATGCACAACCTTGGGTGGCGGCTTAATTACTTCTACGGGTACCATGGGCTTTCGAGAAGGAACCACGTTGCTAGAAGGTATAAAGCACTCTCGCAGAAATTTCCTGAAATTCGCCCAAGTTGCAGAGGTAATGCTCTTCTCCTGCAACGCTTTATGCCACCAACTTTATACCCTGTCATCCACGCGTCGGTCTGCAAGAGCCAAACGGTTAGAATCATTCATGTTTTGATCATAGGTAGCACACCTGTAGAAACCCTGTAGCATATGACGTTCCCATGACTCATACTCTTTAGCTGTTGCATCATAGGTCAGTTGCCAATTGATCTCATATGCATCATATGCTAAAACACCATCCAGCAGGTCAAGATAATCATTGAAAATATCGCTAGATTTCTTGCCACTACGACACTTATAGCCGTAATAATCACCCGGAAAAGAATCCATGTTGTTACTATTTTGTCCTAGCCTTCACTGATTTATCAATACAAAACAATTTTACCTATGCGTTTCCTTGCAGCTATTGGTACTGAGTAGTATCTGTCGAAATTGCAGTCAAAACCAGCGAACGAAACTGAGAAAATAAATGAAAATTGGGTGAACGTCCGGGCGCCTGACCACAGAGATTGTCTGAGGTCGAGCGTGCGTTCCCGACCGCAGCGATTGCGCCAGGCGCAGCCGAGCGAATAGCCCGAGGCCAGATGGGCCGGCCCACTAGGCAACCGCCGAACAAGAGCGCGAGTCACGGGCGACTGGGCGAGCGATCCCAGGCGGTCAGCGCGTGGCCACGCGAAGCAAGCGAGGCGCTACTCGCTCAGGGGCAGACCTGCTCCGGGCCCAGGCGCGGGGTCGATCCCCTTTTTTTTACTTGATGTTTGATCGGATCTGGCAAGGCCTCGTCTCAGTTACGAAACCGATCAGATCTTGCGAGATCTTGGGTGAGCGAAACGGGGATCAGATCGATCCCTCGATCTGCCGGTGTGATCCCTGGACTCCCTCGATCAGATTGCGAGACCTCCTGGGTGTATTGCGCCTGCGATCGCTGTCCCCCTTTTTTTCTCTCTTCCTTCGATCGGATCTGAAATCGGCAATCAGCTATTTTCCTCCTGTCTTCCTCCGATCGAATCTTAAACAGTATGAATCAAATCAACCGAAGCTCCAATGAAGAACAATCCGCCAATCAATCAGTAGAATATACTCGCAGTGATAAACCCAGTAATCTGATACCACATGATAAGGATCACGCCGGTGATCCTATGAGTTTTGTCCCGATCTTTCACAGCGAGTCTACCCGGATAGAAATCTTCCAATAATGTGAAGAACGTCACCTGAAGAAGAGGAACGAATCCAGCAAGCAACGTGATGAAGATCACCATGCTTCCAACCTGAGCCTGATAATTCTTGATGAACACAAGAACCCTCGCAGGAATCTTTATTTGATAACACGGCAGCGCCGTTTCCCTAGAGGGATGATACACGGTGGAGCACATGATAGTTTTCGACTAAACAACTGAACTCCCTAAACCCTAACCGGCTGGCCTCCTTATATAGATGGCCAGAAAACTGTTGGGCTTGGACAGGCCCAAACCCAAAACACAAATAAATCTAAGTGGCCCACAACTTGACCTAGCTAGGAAATAACATAAGCATGAATATAAATTGCTGACACAACCTTAGACTAAATTATCTCATATCGTAGGTCGTCCTGGCGTGCCAATCAGCAACGAGCTTCCCTCATCTTGGTGGAGTCCTGAAATTGGGCTTCACCTCCTCCTTCATGGCCATATCACCATGCCCCCTATGTGTGAGGGTGCCTCGGGCCACCTCTGACGATGCCCCTTTGCCTATAAAGACCCCCCGATGGCCTATAAGGACCCGATCAATTTTTCAGAACACATCGCGATCCGCCACCACCATCGACCCAAAGCTATTCCCAGCACCCTGTCGGAGAGGGGAATCGCCACCGGAGGTCTTCTTCATCGCCATGCTTGCCTCCGGAGCGATAAGTGAGTAGTCTACCTTGGACTATGGGTCCATAGCAGTACCTAGATGGTTGTCTCCTCCACCATGTGCTTCATGTTTAGATCTCATGAGCTGCCCTACATGATTGAGATCACCGTTATGTAATTCTACATGTTTGGTTTGTTAGGATCCGATGAATATTGGTGTTATGATTGAGTTGCTATACTGAAATATATCTTATGTTATCTCTATGTTGTTTATGATCTTGCATGCTCTCCGTTGTTAGTAGCTATCTTGGCCGAGTAGTTGCTAGTGACTCCAAGAGGGGGTATTTCTGCTCGATAGTGGGTTCATGCCTCTATTTAATCTGGGAGAGTGACAGAAACCTCTAAGGTTGTAGATGTCCTGTTGCTACTAGGGAGAAAACAACATTCATATGCTTTGTTTACATTACACACTTTGCTTAATACAATTATCTGTTGTTCGCAACTTAATACTCATGGGGTCTTCGGATGATATCCCCGTGAGTGGATTATTAGTCATAGATGCAGTTGGATGGCGGTCTATGTATTTTGTTGTAATGCCCAGAGTAAATCGCATAGTGATCTTCTTGACATATCATGTTTATCTTTATTCTATCAATTACCCAACTGTAATTTGTTTACCCAGCATGTGTTATTTATCTTATGGAGAGACACCACTAGTGAACTGTGGACCCCGGTCCTATTTCCATCATATTGCTATCACCTGTTTACTTTACTCGCACTGTTTACTTTACTCGCATACTATTATCACTTTCCACTCGATACGCTCATACCCTTTGTTTCAAGCAAACCGGTGAGATTGATAACCTCATCGCAAGTTGGGAACAAAGTATTTGGTTGTGTTGTGTGCAGGTTCCACGTTGCTGCTTGCAAAGCAAAGCTTGGACGAGGTGCCATATATAAACTGTCTGAAGCTGTCGCTAAGCCAGTCCGCATCACCTTCAGTCGTATTGTCTGCTCTTCTCCTGATCGACATACCTTGGTTTCT
Organism: Dactylis glomerata; assembly: GCA_007115705.1. NCBI lineage: Eukaryota > Viridiplantae > Streptophyta > Magnoliopsida > Poales > Poaceae > Dactylis > Dactylis glomerata. The sequence goes on from QXEO01000752.1 coordinate 839,071, forward strand.
AACTGAGGGAAAACTTGCTGCTATATTCATCAAAACCTTCTCTTGGGGTTTTCCAACTGGCCGGTCACTTAATTTCATACACCATCGACTTGGCCCCATCAACCGTCGCGCCGCCGATACTGCCAGAGGACGCCGCCGGTTCCTAGTGAGCAACGACGCCCTCCCGATCCTTCTTCTGCACCTTCCCCTCTACCTCGACCTTGCGCTCGTTACTGACACGATTTTGTCCCAGCTTAAACACCACAACGATGAGCGCATCCATGATCGGATCTTGCTGCCGCCATACACGAACTCCGGCGAGAGATTGTCGAAGCTCTGGGACACCTCAATCCGTCAAATCTCGCCACCGGCTTCGCCTCGATGTCCTAAACCTCTGTTATGAGCGTCGTTTCCCAAATCCTCTCCTGATGGCCGATCTCCTTCGCGTCCAGAGTTTACCCGCAAGGACATCTAACTCCAGTCATGCGCCATCGCTGTTGCAGGAAGCTCTCGAGACCAAAGACCGCACCACCAGCCTCGCCGTAGACTCCTGGACATTGTCAAGTACTCCATCGCCGCCGAAACCCGCCGGAAGTGCCTCGCCGTGAAGATCCAGTACCGCCGGACCTCGCCGGTGACCTTTCCGGTGAGCTTCGCACTCCTCTTCCTCCTGGCCGTTGGATCTGAATCACACGGCACAGATAGTTTCACTTAACGAACCGTTATGGTCGAATCTGATCTGTTAGATCTCACTTAGATCCAACGCACCGAAATAGCGATCCACCCGAAGTGGTATGGACGAATCAGAAAGTGCCAAGTGTTGTTCTCTGTTTTAACCTGATTCTATTTTCGTTTTAAATTATTAGATTGATGCTCAAACTTCAAAAATTCATATCTCGAGTTCTGTACGTCCAAATTTAGCAAATCTTGCGTCCACGGATTCATAAAATTGTGTAGAATCTATTTCTAGCATCAAAAGCTCCTATAGTATCTGTTTTATATAGTGAATTACTGCAAGCTCTATTCAAGTGTTTTTGCTATTTAAAATAGTTGTAGATTTTATTTTGTAGTAACTCCTTTTGTTTTAGGTCCCTATGATGCCTCTTAGTACTGTAGCATAGCTAGAGTACCTTTTTGTAACTCCTTTATCACTCTTGTAGTTTTAATTTATTTTATTGCCTATGTGTGTTGGAAAATAAATTAAGCCTTATAAAAATAACTCTAAAATTTTGTTCATGGCATCATGCATATAGTCAACAACCAGAGAACTTGTTAAGTGTCCTTGAGTTGTTTAAAACACATTTGCATGCATATTTTCCCTTTAATGAGTGTTTTGTGTTTGACATGTGCTTATGATGCTATATTTTATGTGTAGATTGTGCTGAGTGCAACGAGTGTCTTTGTGACGAGTCCACCAACTCTTCTCCTCACCAAGGCAAGTGTCACCATGTTCCCTTGTCCCACTGAAAGATTTGGATTTAGTAGCTTTTCTAGTAGAAGATGCATGTGTAGGTGTTTTTATGAACTCTTGTTTTAGCTTGCTAGATTTTTATGCTAAGTTTTTGTCTAGCTTTGCCTAGCTGTGCATCTCCTAGTAGAACTGCTGCTGCTATAGGTCTTTGCTTTTACACTTATTGTGGGAAGGGTTAACACATATTTTTGGCTAAGTGTTGAAAACCTTGTTTTGCAAAAACTAAGAAAACAACTAAGTTAATGAACCACCTGGGTGGATGTGGCTTTGTTTGGGTTATGTTGAGTGGTTCCCTGGGGTCATGTCGTTGAACCTCTTAACCACCAGGTGTATCTCACTTGTGCAAGGCCACCCAGGAGCAAAGAGATTAGAGACATTCAAGTCATGGAGCTTCCAGTACAACCACAAGACATATGGGCTCTGTCTTGGTCAACTAAGCTGCAAGAACTCAAGCCAGGCGGACAGGGGGTGGTAGATGTTGATAGGTTGGAACGCGTCCATTTGGTCTGAGGGAATGTTTCTGAAAGGCCTCGTCTTAGTTTTCACTTGGCCATTTGAGGCAAAATGAGTCTCATGGCAAAATGGGTTAACTAAGTCTTGTGGTAAAAGTGCACCACCTCTGCAGAGTGTTTAGAACTAAGTACTTAGCCGTGTCCCCGGTTACGGACAATTTTGAGTGACATGATGTTGAAGTTGTTCAAGAATCTCCTCACCCCAATTTCTCTAAGTTAAAACTTGATGGGTAAACTTGGGTAGTAAAAGTTCTTTCTGGACAAAATTTTGCTAAGGAAAAATTGAGTTTTACAAAGATAGGAAAAGGCTTGCTTTTGCTAAGTTAAACTCCACCTGGCCAAATAGCATATAAGTGTAGGTGCCATTGAGTCCACCAAAGTAACATCTTGCCAATACATTCAAAGTATTGACCCTCCATGGCTGCAACGTATCATGTTGCAGGTGGCTACTAAGAAGATTGAAGGATGCTGCGCTATGGTCACGAGTCTTCATCCAACACGTCTGCCTGCGGAGCTTGAAGAAAAGAAGACTTGTAGTTTATTTACTTAGTCGTTTTCAAGAGTTGTATTAGGTTTGTGGCTTTGTGCCTAGCAGTCGATCCGGGACTAGCACAACTAAAGCACAGGTACGCTACAAGATCTATCCTCAACATCTTTATGCTTACTAACATGATTAAATAACTCCTCGATGTTATCTTTCCCAATTATAGAACCACTACCTATTGAAAGGTCTTCCAGGACGTACTTAGGGAACAACATAATGAACTAAAAGTAAAAAGAAACAAAATACCGACTATATAAGGAACTAATTTTTTTGTATTTTTAATAAAAAGATGCAAGCAAAAATAAAATAAAGCAAAACAATAACAAAGTAAAAGATTCGAAACGAGAGACTCCCCTTGCAGAAATCCTCTTTCTCCCCGGCAACGGTGCCAGAAAAATTGCTTTGATGGCGCGTGGTTGACGTGGGAGCTTCTTCTTCAATCCCCGGCAATGGCGCCAGAAAAATTGCTTGATAGTGCGTGTTAAGCACCCAGTTGGGAACCCCAAGAGGAAGGTATGATGAGCAGAGCAACAAGTCTTCCCTCAGTATGAAACCAAGGTTTATTGAACCAGTAGGAGAAAGAACCAACTTCCGAAGGTTGATACTCGCTGGCTTCGCAACAGCTCCAGACAATTTATATGTGGTGCCTTATCTGGGGCGTAGCTTTGCAGCAGCAGCAACGTGGAACCTGCACACAACACAACCAAAGTACTTTGTCCCAACTTACAGTGAGGTTGTCAATCTCACCGGTTTGCTGTAAACAAAGGATTAAACGTATTGTGTGGTAAAAGATAGTAGTTTGCGAGAAAGTAAATAATGCTTGTAAAGTAAATGGTAATAAGAATATAAAAGAATGGACCGGGGTCCACAGTTAACTAGAGGTGTCTCTCCATAAGATAAATAACATGCTGGGTAAACAAATTATAGTTGGGCAATTGACAGAATACAAAAAGCATGCACATGTCATGAGGATCACTATGAGATTCAACTCTGGGCATTACGACAAAATACATAGACCGTAATCCAACTGCATCTATGACTAATAATCCACCCACTGGATGTCATCCGAGCAACCGTTGGGTATTAAGTTACAAGCAATAGATTATCGCCTTAAGCAAAGCGTGTAATGTAAACAATACAAATGTCCTTGAACACAAGATTGTTGTTTTCTCCCTAGTAGCAACAACACATCTACAACCTTAGAGGTTTCTGTAACTCCCCCAGATTACTAGAGGCATGAACCCACTATCAAGCATAAATACTCCCTCTTGGAGTCACTAGCACCTACTCGGCCAAGATATCTACTAGCAACTGAGAGCATGCAAGATCATAAACAACATAGAGATGATAAATCAATAAATCAACTTGACATAGTACTCAATATTCATCGGATCCCAACAAACACAACATGTAGAATTACATAACGATGACCTTGATCATGATAGGAAGCTCACAAGATCTAAACATGAAGCACATGGAGGAGAAGACAACCATCTAGCTACTGCTATGGACCCATAGTCGAACATAGACTACTCACACATCACTCCGGAGGCAGACATGGTGATGAGCAAGGCCTCCAGTGGTGATTCCCCTCTCCGGCAGGGTGCCAGGAAGAGCTCTGGACCCTCTTGATCTCACGTCGATGACGGCGGCGGCTTGCAGTATGTTTTCTGTAAAATTGATCGGGTCCTTAGGGTTTTCTCGCTGAGGAGAATATATAGGCAGAAGGGCGGCATCAGGAGGTGGGCCAGGTGGCCCCACCACCTGGTGGCGCGTCCAGGGGCTAGGCCGCGCCACCCTATGGTGTGGCTGGCCCCTGGCTCCCCTCCACCTCTGCTTTGGACTCCGTCTCGTGTCTAGGGGCCCGATCAGGAGGTGGGCCAGGTGGTGGCATCAGGAGGGTGGCATCAGGAGGTGGGCCAGGTGGCCCCACCACCTGGTGGCGCGTCTAGGGGCTAGGCCGCGCCACCCTATGGTGTGGCTGGCCCCTGGCTCCCCTCCGCCTCTGCTTTGGACTCCGTCTCATGTCGGGAAAAATAGGAACATTGGCTTTTGTTTCATCCAATTCTGAGAATATTTCATGTATAACTTTTCTGAAACACAAAAACAGCAGAAAACAGGAAACTCGCACTGTGGCATCTCGTTAATAGGTTAGTTCTGGAAAATGCATAAAAATGCCACGAAGTGTAACAAAACACAAGGCAAATGGTGCATAAACAAGCATGGAGCATCAAAAATTATAGATACGTTTGAGACGTATCAAGGATGTGTACCCAGGGCATACACTTGTGGATTGCCACCCAGGATTAAAGAGATTACCATGTCTTTTGTGTTTGATAGGACTTTCAGTGCGGCCATATGACACTATGGGATCTGTCTTGACTGATTAATTGTGGGAGTTCAACCTGTGAGTATGACATGAGGTGGTAGTATAATTATAGGGGGAACGGGTCATGCTAGTATGGTTGCTCACTCCTTCTCAAAGGTCTCATCTCATTCTTCTCTCTCGGTAGAATGAGTCTTAAGGTGAAAGTGCACAACCCCTGCTGGGTATAAAACTAATCGATTAGCCATGTCCCCGGTTATGGACAATTTGAGTCTCTAGACATGGAATGTATGGAAGAATCTCATCACTATTTCTGAATGATTAAAATTTGTCTAGAAACCCCTAGGATAGGGGCTCAGAGCCACTCACTCCGTGAGAGGGTTAACTCGGCAAATGTCCTAGATGAAGGACTTAGGATCGGGGGAAAAGGGCGTCGGATGAACTCAAAGGTAAGATTGGTCAAACAAGGCGAGGTTTGGTGTGTATCGAGAATAAGCGTAGTACTCAATTGGCTCAATCTCAATCTGTCCCTAGCCGGCCCCTCCTGGCCCCTTTATATAGGTGGCCAGGTCTCAAGGATTCGGTCGGGTTCAATACAAATTACATTGTCTGTATATGATATCATCTCGTATTTCAACTACATCTATGCTTAGGACTCTCAAACAGGCCCCGGGGGTACCAAGATAATGGGCCTTATTAGCTATACCCTTGTCAGTAGCCCCCGAGATTCTATCAGAATTGCAGATTCAGGTTGAATCTCAAATCTTTATATCCTCGACTTGATCAATCTTCGACTTCATCTCTTTTCCTGCATTTATCAAATAATTCATAGTTTTTATTTCTCAAGGGGATTTTGGTTAATGAGCGTGGCGTCTCTGACGGATCAGGAGACCAGTTAACTGCCTGAGCAGATACTTGTTACCTACTTCAAACTCAAGCCCATGGACTCGAATCTGGTACCTGGCGTAACCCAGTATTTTGCTGCATTTAGGACTTACAAAGACAGGGTTCCAATAATTCTCAAGGTACCCAGTGCGTCCACTGGGATTTTTCTTCGCATCATAGACACGAAATTTACTAGCAGAGCGCATTCGTATGTGTATACTAGGCCATGCAGGATGGATCCTGAGGTCTTATCTTCATGACCTTTTACAATCATGGCATTCAAGTTTTGTCACGATGATTGATACATCTCAAATGTATCTATAATTTTTGATGCTCCATGCTTGATCTTACACCATTTACTTAGTGTTTTGTTACACTTCGTGGCATTTTTATGCATTTTCTGGAACTAATCTATTAACAAGATGCCACGGTGCCAGTTCCATATTTTTTGCTGTTTTTGTGTTTCATAAAAGTTACACAAGAAATATTCTCGGAATTGGATGAAACAAAAGCCGAAACTCCCAATATTTAATGAAGCTTCTAGAAGACCGAAGAGGAGACGGAGGGGGGCCACGGGCCGGCCACACCATAGGGTGGCGCGGCCAGCCCCTGGCCCGCGCCCCCTGGTGGTGAGGCTGCCCAAGTCCACCTCTAACGCTGTCCCTTCGCCTATAAAGACCCCCTGACGGGAAAAACCTAAAGACCCGATCAATTTTCTAGAAACACATCGCGATCCGCCGCCGTCATCGACCCGAGATCGGGAGGGTCCAGAAGCTCTTCCCGGCACCCTACCGGAGAGGGGAATCGCCACCAGAGGTCGTCTTCATCGCCATGCTTGCCTCCGGCGCGATGAGTGAGTAGTCTACCTTGGACTATGTGTCCATAGCAGTAGCTAGATGGTTGTCTTCTCCACCATGTGCTTCATGTTTAGATCTCGTGAGCTGCCCTACATGATCGAGACTACCTTTATGTAATTCTACATGTTGTGTTTGTTGGGATCCGATAAATATTGGTGTTATGCTAAGTTGATGTGCTGAATATTATCTTATGTTATCTCTATGTTGTTTATGATCTTGCATGCTCTCCGTTGTTAGTAGCTATCTTGGCCAAGTAGATACTAGTGACTCCAAGAGGGGGTATTTATGCTCGATAGTTGGGTTCATGCCTCTATTTAATCTGGGGTAGTGACAGATACCTCTAAGGTTGTAGATGTGCTGTTGCCACTAGGGAGAAAACAACATTCTTGTGTCCAAGGACATTTGTCTTGTTTACATTACACACTTTGCTTAATGCAGTTATCTGTTGTTCGCAACTTAATACTCGAGGGGTGTTCGGATGAGATCACCACGAGTGGATTATTAGTCATAGATGCAGTTGGATGGTGGTCTATGTATTTTGTTGTAATGCCCAGAGTAAATCTCATAGTGATCCTCATGACATATGCACGTTATCTTTATTCTATCAATTGACCAACTGTAATTTGTTTACCCAGCATGTTGTTATTTATCTTATGGAGAGACACCACTAGTGAACTGTGGATCCTGGTCCAATTTCCTTTACATTTCTATTACTATTTACTTTACACGCACTGTTTACTTTCTCGCATACTACCATTGTTTTCCACTCGATACGCTCAATCCTTTGTTTATAGCAAACCGGTGAGATTGACAACCTCATCGTAAGTTGGGATTGACAAACCTCGGTCTTTTTCTTTTATTTGAGTCTTGGAAGTTATTACTACTATAATAACCGCTCCTTATCATTTTTATTTCGTTTTTGTGCCAAGAGAAACCTCTAATTTGAGTGAGGTAAGATTTGGGGATGTTGCTGTCCTGAAACAGATTTCGGTGCTACACTGTAAAAATTCGTGAAAATTCTCAGAATATCTTTTTGACCTGCGATTTCTTGTGCATATGCCCCAGGTTATATCCAAACTTTCATTAGTTTTACACTTTTTTGACAGATTTCTGCCACTAGTTGTGTTTGCCTCTCGATCGCTTTCTTTTTTAGTTCTTTTGATCACGGAACTTTTTGGGAAGTTGCTACAGTAGTATATGCTTTATATGTGGTGGTTTTGAGTTGAAATCTGAACCAAAAAGGGGTTGATTCATTATTATGCTTACACTAATGTTGCTAATAGAATTGTGTTGAGTTTTGTATGAAGGAAGTTTTCAAGTGTAGGGATTGGAGAATGATGAGATGAGTTGAAGAATGGACAAAATCTTAAGCTTGGGGATGCCCACGCACCCCAAGAAATATCCAAGAGGTACAAGCATCGAAGCTTGGGGATGCCCCCTAGGCACCCCTTCTTCATCGACAAAAATCAGGTCACCTTTCAACACACTATATTTTTATTGCTTCATGCACTATGCATTTTTCTTGGAGCGTCTTTACTTTAGTTTTTAGTTTTGTTTAGTTTTTTTTTCTGCAATAAATGGTTGGACCCCAACAAATTTCTTTGGGAGGAGATGTACTTGTTTTCATTTGCCAAGAACACTCCGTTTTTCACTCTTATCGTTCAACAAGTGTTCTCTTTTTCTAGAACCGCGTTTAGCTTTCATTTTTCACCTTGATTTGTGTTCAGATCTTCTATTATCTTTGCATCAAGGTGTATTTTGACCTCTGGTCCATGTTGGTTTTCATCAAAAGAGTTGTTTCAAAAAGGTTCGAATGGTGTTGGAAAAGAGAAAAAGTTTCATGCAAAAAAGTGGTACAAAAGGAGCTTGTGTAGACTGTGGCTTAGGCTTTTTCATGTCATACTTGATGTCATTTTGATAGTATGCTTAGTGGTTTTGCTATAGCATGACTCATCTCAAATGACTGAGATTGCTTGATGAGGACATCCCTACGGTTGATACAACCGTTGCACCTACAGCCACACTTCCTCACATTCCACAATTCCAAGGACCTCTCACAAGAGCTCGTGCACGCCAACTAAATTATCAGGTACTTTCGTTTCTAGGAACTATTCCTAATATTCATGAGAATATGATGCTGCCTAAATCAGATGTGTTTATGTTACTTAGGAATGATGGGCCTAGCACGGATGAGAGGGACAAGCATTGGAGCATGATCGTGCATGGAGATGATGGAAGCAATCATGTGAGGATTCAGGATGACGCTGCAAGTGAAGATTTCAGAACTTTGAAGCCACCATAATGCTGCAAGGGTGCTTGGACGAAATTCACAAGTTATTTTCGTCATAGGTATTTTAGGGATTTTCTGCAAGGATGGCAGCAATCGTCCAAGGCTTTATATGGTGCTGCATCACCTTATTTTATGGTTTAAACCCATGTATTTTCGTCATAGGTATTTTAGGGATTTTCTGGAGGCTGTTTGAGTGGAAATCGGCCCATCTAGGGTTATTTTCTGATGGCCCGTTAGGGCTATACGAAAATCCCTGCCCTTTCCCTCATATATACCTCCTCCTAGCCGTCATTAGAACTTGGATTTTGTTTAGTTAAAGACTTAGCCACGAGCTACTCTTCGCCATAGGCACAAGTGTCAAATCGACCTTTTGTACTACGCACAGACAGAATCCCACCTCTTCAATAAAGCCTTCATCTATATTCGCAATATCTTGATTGCATCTATAATTCTTGCTTGTTCTTCGATTGCTGGCAGGGATTGATCCTCGTGATCAGGTTGATCTAGCTCCGGCGTGATCAATAGCCTCGGAAGTTGGTGTATCGATTGCTAAGGCGCAACGTCTCACATGTTTGTAGTCGGATCGTCAACGTCAACCTCCACCATAATCGATAGTTATCGTCTCATCGAAAGATCGGGCACCTTTACCCTATCATTGCTTAATGAGCCTTTGAAAAAAATCATGCGTTGTTTTTATTATTTGGAAGCATTATTTTGGTTTTCTCCTTGATGCTTTATTTGGGTTGACTTGGCACATGCTTACACATGTTTGACTCAAAATAAGTCACCTAGAGCCTCTATGATCATTTAGTTTTTGACTTTTGATGCCATTTTATGCTTCTCTTAATGTTGCTTTCTCGGTTTGCATGATTATGGCCGTTATTGCTCTCTTAGTTGGTCGCTCCCAGTCTTTTGCTAGCCCTCATTTTGTACTGAGTATGAGCTCTACTCGTGCATCCAACTCCTAAAAACCAAGTTATTCCAATGTGTCCACCATACATACCTATTAGCAATTTGCTATTCCAAAGTACATTTGACTTGCTTTTATCTATCCTTCAAATTAAACTCTTTTCGGTGTTATGAGAAAATTGGTCAGTAAAGCTCTCACGAACCTGATGGCACACTTTACTTTTCTCGCTTCTTAAAATTTTGACATTGTGGCTCTCTTATGTTGAGTTATTATGCTTGCAAGTTGTAAGTTGGAAATTAGCCAAACCATGCCGTCATGGGGTAAGCTTTCAACATTGCACTTCTTATTTGAGTTGCTATCATGATCTTTTGTTTATGGATACTCGCGATGTGAAATAAGTTGGGAATCTTGCGGGATCATGGAGTTTTTTATATGTGTTAGGGAAACACCTGGGCCGCTAATGTAGGCCATGCATAATTCATGGTGGAAATTTACATCATGCCCATAGTGGACATTCGACGACGCATGTCAAAATAAAAAGCTATATCAATGGTCAATAAAAGAGATGTCGAGGTGTTCATTGTCTGTTTGTCTTGTCATTTTGATGTGGGCTTGTTCCATGTCATCGGGCAGGAGGTACCCCATTGGCGGTTCTCGATGATACACAAATATTTACAATGACAAGAGCTTGCTTGGGACTCTAAGTCGAGTAGCAGGAGGTTTGGGTATTCGTACTTCATGGGACACAAGGTTTTCAACTTATGATTTGTCAAGCATATGCTTCATAATTGTACTCGCATTAACTTTAACCATTCAAGATGCCTATGATGGGGGCAATGAGAGCTCAAAGCTAGTAAGTACCATAATTTTTTAAGGTTTATAAAACTCGTAATCACTGCTTCCCTCTGCGAAGGGCCTTTCTTTTACTTTTATGTTGAGTCACCACCTTCTACCTTTATGCACCGTCTAAGAGAGCATAGTTGTCATTCTTAGTATAATGTGCATTGTCCCAAAGTTATCATTGATTGATTCATGATTTTGGTTTCACTTGTTCTTAAATTATTTGTATCTAGTCGCCCTCTTAAAATTGAAGGTGTCCTATGCATTTATGTTTTGCTATTCCATGAAGGACAATCTGAAAACCATTTGCTATGTTTTTCCATATGATTTGAACACATGTTTGACTTTCATTGTTTCATTTTCATGATCTTTCATTTGTGTTCTTTTTCATGTTATAACATGGTTGCTAAGTTTCTTCTATCAAGATTATATCTTTCATGCCCATGTTTTAAGTTCTTTTGATCCCAGCACTCAATGCTTACATAGATGATCAAGATTGTGTTGGTGCATGTCACCTCAAAAATTATTCTTTGTTATCACTTACCTACTCGAGGACGAGCAGGAGTTAAGCTTGGGGATGCTTGATACATCTCAAACGTATCTATAATTTTTGATGCTCCATGCTTGTTCTTACACCAGTTGCTTAGTGTTTTGTTACACTTCGTGGCGTTTTTATGCATTTTCCAAAACTAACCTATTAACAAGATGCCACAGTGCCAGTTCCCTGTTTTCTGCTGTTTTTGTGTTTCAGAAAAGTTACACAGGAATATTCTCGGAATTGGACAAAACAAAAGCTGAACCTCCCAATATTTAACGAAGCTTCCAGAAGACCGAAGAGGAGACGGAGGGGGGCCACGGGCCGGCCACACCATAGGGCGGCGCGGCCAGCCCCTGGCCCTCGCCCCCTGGTGGTGAGGCCGCCCTGGTCCACCTCTAACGCTGCCCATTCGCTTATAAAGACCCCCCGATAGGAAAAACCTAAAGACCCGATCAATTTTCCAGAAACGCATCGCGATCCGCCGCCGTCGTCGACCCGAGATCGGGAGGGTCCAGAAGCTCTTCCCGGCACCCTGCCGGAGAGGGGAATCGCCACCGGAGGTCTTCTTCATCAACATGCTTGCCTCCGGTGCGATGAGTGAGTAGTCTACCTTGGACTATGGGTCCATAGCAGTAGCTAGATGGTTTTCTTCTCCACCATGTGCTTCATGTTTGGATCTCGTGAGCTGCCCTACATGATCGAGACTACCTTTATGTAATTCTACATGTTGTGTTTGTTGGGATCCGATGAATATTGGTGTTATGTTAAGTTGATGTGCTGAATATTATCTTATGTTATCTCTATGTTGTTTATGATCTTGCATGCTCTCCGTTGTTAGTAGCTATCTTGGCCAAGTAGATACTAGTGACTCCAAGAGGGGGTATTTATGCTCGATAGTTGGGTTCATGCCTCTATTTAATCTGGGGGAGTGACAGAAACCTCTAAGGTTGTAGATGTGCTATTGCCACTAGGGAGAAAACAACATTCTTGTGTCCAAGGACATTCGTTTTGTTTACATTACACACTTTGCTTAATGCAGTTATCTGTTGTTCGTAACTTAATACTCGAGGGGTGTTCGGACGATATCCCCACGAGTGGATTATTAGTCATATATGCAGTTGGATGGTGGTCTATGTATTTTGTTGTAATGCCCAGTGTAAATCTCATAGTGATCCTCATGACATATGCATGTTATCTTTATTCTATCAATTGCCCAACTGGAATTTGTTTACCAGCATGTTGTTATTTATCTTATGGAGAGACACCACTAGTGAACTGTGGACCCTGGTCCAATTTCCTTTACATTGCTATTACTGTTTACTTTACACGCAATGTTTACTTTCTCGCATACTACTATTGTTTTCCACTCGATATGCTCAATCCTTTGTTTACAGCAAACCGGTGAGATTGACAACCTCATCGTAAGTTGGGATCAAAGTTCTTGGTTGTGTTGTGTGCAGGTTCCATGTTGCTGCTAGTTGAAGACGCACCAATAAGTATCGTAAACGGCGCCCTTGCTGGAGTGTCACGGAGCTAGCAAGCATCACCTTCTGAAGTCTGGCTTTTTCCTACTGGATCGACAAACCTCGGTTTCTTATTAAGGGAAAGACTTGCTACTGTTCTCATCATACCTTCTTCTTGGGGTTCCCAACTGGGTGGTTATTCTTCCTGCATCAATGATGCAACTCGAGAATCATAATTTTAGTCGTGAGCCTTGTTTGACTGTTTCAATATCCAAAATCTTCGTGTTGTTTGTACCTCGGCTAGTCGCAAATCCCTCCCGATGGGAGTGACTTAACGAATAGCAATGTCAGAAGTTCATCTTTTGACAAGGTAGTCGATAATGTGCTCCAATGCCTGCTCCATAATTTTGATAGCTGCAGTTTCGTTGGGTGCACGACCAGCGCCCCCGGTGGGAGTAGCCCCCGAGGCTATAGTCGAAAAAAATTTGGGTATAGACTCAAAAATATTTACTCCTTGTCTTTCTCATATCATCATGTCCTACATAAAATTTCTTTTCTTCTCTTTTTTGTCTGGTGCGCGATTAGCTCTCTCGATGTTAGTAGCCCCCGAGGCTATGGTTGGGTTCCTTGGAGATGGTCATAGTCTCAGATCTTTTTTTTCTTTCATTTTGTCGACTTTACTTTGTATGTGTGACGTCATTGATATGGTCACTCGTTGTGATGATTTGACTAAATGCTGACCGTTGCACATGGGCAGCGTGGCAATTTCTAAATTTTGTGCCCGTTAGTGGGCTTTGCCGCTTCCGCTTCGCATGCCACGTCGCGGCCCACGTTCCTTCCTGAAGAAGCTTTATATACGGATAGACCTTTGTTTTTACTGTTTTACCACCTCATTGCTCCTCTGCGGCCACCACTGCTTCTTCTTCCTCACGCTTGCCGTCTCCTCGCAGCACCCGAGTGCTCTGCCAGTGTATGCCCATCAAAAAGGTTGCGCACAGAGCAAAAATGGCCAAGAAAGGGACCAAGAATCCAGCTCTGAAATGGGTCCCTTCTTCTTTTGATGATGCGGATCTGAAGAAGGCTGAGAAGGAGGGCTTTCTGCCAGCAGCGGGGCCGATCATCTTCCCCGACGACGAGAGTTTTCTGAAACCACCGGAAGGATATCGGGTGATGTTTCTCTTCCTGCCCACGAATTTCTTCGTGGGCTTCTCTTTGTTTATGGCGTGCAGCTGCATCAGCTCATGCCAAATTCAATTCTTCACATTGCCTGCTTTGTCACTCTTTGTGTGTCTTTCCTTGGAATTGACCCACACTGGGTTCTTTGGAAATTCCTTTTTCGCCTCCGCCCCCGCGTTTCTTTAGATAAAAGTTCTGAGATAGGAGGAGCTGTTGTCTCTATGCGATTCGAATTGCACTATCTGGAGTTTAAGATGGCTGTGTTAGTACAAGGCTGGAGGCAGAAATGGTTCTACATCAAGGACCAGAAGGCCTCTGTCTCTATCAGTATGGGCTTGCTCCTTTTGATGCTAGCAAGAGACTAACGAAGCTGATGACATGGGATGCTCCTCCTCCGGAAGCTAAGGTCAAAGATATCAACCCTTTGTTGGCTCACATTCAGAGACTCAAAAGCGCAGCAGGGGGCGGACTTACAGGGATGCAACTTATGGTGTTCTTCCTTTAGAGGCGCATCCAACCCCTACAGTCTCGAGCTTCCAAGTTATGGACTTACTCCTGCTTGACCGATCCTTCTCGAGTGTCTGCCACGGACCCAGAGAAAAAGGATCTCGATAAGCGGGTTAGATCATTGACTGTTCTGACTGCACAGATGGAAATTCTGGCTTGTATGGCTGATTTCTTCGACTCCACTCACCCTTTACCAAAGGTATGCATCTTATAACCTGAAAGTGTTGACTTCCCTTGTTATTTCTTTGCACTGCATTTTGTTCATTACTCTTGTTCTTTGAATTCTCTTTGTAGGACCACCAATTTTTAGTTTCTCGCCCTCATCTTCCCGAGGAAGGACCAATCGATGCTGATCTTGCCCCTGCTAATTCTGAAGTCCCCGAGGCTGGTGATAACCAGGAAGGAGATGGAGCCGAAGGTTCTTTGGAGGATAGCGAGTCCACTATGTCACCCCCCTGCTGACTCTGAGGATAAAGGGTCGGTGAAGAAGCGGAAGCATACAGAAGACTTGACTTCCTCGGGTACTTCAAATCCAACAGATGTATCATAGGAGCCAGCTGTTGCCAAGGACTCCGTCCTTCAAATGTTTGAGTTGCTTGACTCCTGAGTTTATTCTATCTATTCCTCAAAATTTCCTATCTTTAGATCTTCTCTTCTTCTTGACATTGAATAATTTGCTTTTAGTGATGAAGACAAGCCGAGGAAGGATACCACTATGACTCCTCCCACGACAACTTTGACTGCTTCCAAAAGGCGCTCTCAGGAGGAGAGCATGGTGGTCAAACCATCACCGGGCCTCCAGAAGAAAATTGCTGGTGTGCAGCCTCTAAAGCGTCAAAGGAAGGCGGCAGCTGCTGCAGCTGTTTCTCTTGACGTTCATCAACCATCCTCTTCCTCTGACCATGTAAGTGTTACTTTCTGTACTCGACCTTGTTTTTTTTGGACTCTGAAGTTCTTACACAGCTTGTGCTCTGTAGCCTTTGATGCAGAGATTTCTATCTCTTGGCACTAATTGTGTCAAGATTCAGGAGACTGCCAATGCATCCAAAGGTTTCTTCATTGTACCCTTCACTTCTGCTTATTTTTGTTTTACTTACTTGTACTCATGCTTCCCCTAGCTACTGATATCTTCTCCTTTGTTACAGTCGCCCTGACCATGGCTCTTGCTTGCATAGCGATATTAAAAGCCGAACTGAAGACTTCCACGGAAGCTCTGAAGGATGCCAATGCTGCCAAGGTATCTGCTGAGAGGGCTTCCAAGTCAGCAGAAACCAGGGCTAAAAAGGCTAAAAAAAGCATTGGCTGATGCTAATCAGAGGCAAATCAAGCGGGAGCAATCCGTGGTTAAGCGACTTGACGAGATTTCCACCTCTGTTGGCAGTAAGTGTTTCATCTTTCCCTTAGATTTTTGCTAAATTCGCACTTTGCTAATATGTGTTTGCTTATCTTATCTCTACTTCTGTGATGCAGCAGAGAAACTTGGTGAAGTGTGGAGACTTTGGCAAGGAAATTCTGAAGACCCTCTTCTAGATTCAGTAGACGTGCTAGAATCAAACTGGAAGCTTGCTCGATCTCCTCTAGCAAACTCGCCATGTTTTGATTCGCATGTTCATCGGGTTATTCCCCAAGAAGAGGGATAAGATGCCATCTGAGAATCTTCAGAAGCTCGTTGCAGCCTTCGACACCATCGAAGATCCTGTTCACGCGATGAAGCTCATCTCGGTGAAATGAGGTGTCAAAGGGGCGATTGCCCTTGCACAATCGCATGGCGAGGAAGTGGACTGGGAGAAGATTGGCTCCTCATATGCTTGTACCTTGGTGGAGATGATGGAGTTCTTCAAGAAGGCTAAGGAGTACGCGCCCAAGCTCGTGTCTCTTATCCTTCCTGCGCCAACTTCTTCGACTACTGCACCTAGGTCTTCTACGCCCTCTTCCCGTACACCTGCTACTGATGCTTCTGCGCCTTCTACTCCCACGGATCCTGCTACTGAGGTGGCATAGATTTTTGCCTGCCTCCATAGAATTAGCATTTCTTCTGATGTAATTTGAGTTATTGTCTATTGTCGCTACTTGATCGGAAGACTCTGTCTTTGTAAATACTTCGTGCTATGAATTGCTACTTCCAGCCTGTTTTGTGTTTGAATTTTTTGCCTTGTCCTTTTTCTTCCAGCGTAATGGTGAGACGCTGGAACTTGATCATAACTCACCGCCCGCGAATATGTCAGATTGTGGTGTTCCATCTGATCCCCGTTCTCCTTGCCGCTGTGCTGAGCACATGTCAAGAATCGCTGATCTTGAAGGTCGATTATCACTGTTGAAGCGCCAGGCGAAGACTGCCATGGATCAAGCTGGGAAATCTTTCGGCTGAAGTGGGTGTCTTCGCTTGAGAGTCAAGTGTCTGATCTAATGGCCAAGATCGTTCATCTCGAAGAGTGTGATTCTTTCCTTGTTGAAATTATCGAATCAGCATGTGAGTAGTTACAATGTGAGTTTCTTGAAGCCCCCTTATGCTTTTTGTTGTGTTCTTGTGGTTTTATATGCTTTAATTTCTTTGTTCTTCAGGT
Source organism: Dactylis glomerata (assembly GCA_007115705.1). NCBI lineage: Eukaryota > Viridiplantae > Streptophyta > Magnoliopsida > Poales > Poaceae > Dactylis > Dactylis glomerata. The sequence continues at coordinate 855,933 of QXEO01000752.1, forward strand.
ACTTGCTTGAATCCTGTCGACGAGAATCATCGGGTTTCTCCACCAGAGAATTTTGGGCAGCTACTCGAGGTTTTCAGGACAAGTCGACGTATTCATCGCTTGATAGAGCTCAACCTGGTGGCTGGCGCCAATTTTGCCCTTGGCTGGATATGGAAGTGGCACCCAAGGCTTAATTTTGTTACCATGTCTTTAAGTTTGCCTTCTTCCCAGAGCTCTAGGAATGCGGCGATGCGGGTTCATATGGATGCCACGCTTCAGCCTGCGCGAAGAATTATTGCTAGGCTACTTGAAGCCAATGCTAGTTTCTTTCGCGAGTATCATTACTTGAACCCACTCCACGTTGATGAGTCGGACCAAGCGGAGTTGTAATCTATGATTGTAATGTATATTCTCTGTGAGCGTGAGAGTTTTTAACTTTTCTGATGCTATTGTCAGAGAGTTGTACTCAAAACGCTATCTTTGTTTGCTCGTGCGTTTTTCTGGAATTCTGTGGTCTACTACTCGTAGTTTATATTCTTGGAATTTTCACATAGACTTGTAAACTCAAAGGATGAGGAACTTGTCTTTTATTATACGGAATGTAAAGATACATGGGTTGTCCCAAGAGATCCGTCTGGTGGCCTATGTTCTGGATCTAGAGGGCCTTGCCCTATTATAACTCGTGGCTTAGTAGACATATTTTATCTATTCTACTTTTCTAATTGCTTATTGTAGACTTGTCGTCTTTGTTGGAGCAGTTCCTACCTCCTGTGTTGTAGCTTCTTTTGGGTCTGATGCTTGTACTCGAAGTTTCTTCGCTTCTCACTCCATGTAATTTTCCTCGAGTTGTTTTGTGGTGGGCGCGGCTGTGCTTCCTGTTTTGCCGTTGTGTTGTCCATATTTGGCTGTCATGCCAAAGTTTTGCGCCATCTTGTGGAATGCCTTGTCGCATAGGTCTGAGAGTTTGAAGCTTCCTTTCACTGTGATGATTCCTCTGGGTCCTGGCATCTTTAGTACTAGGTAGGTATAGTGAGGTACTGCCATGAAGCGCGAAAATGCAGGTTTTCCTAGGATCGCGTGATATTGAGAAGGCCAGTCCATAACCTCAAAGTCGAGATTTTCCTTTCTGTAGTTCTGGCGATTGCCGAAAAAAAAGATGAGTGCTATTCAACACAATGGGTAGTTAGCGCTTCCTGGGACAATTCCATGGAAAGAAAATCTGTTGGTTTGAGGAACTCTAGTGATATACGCATTGCTTGAAGTGTTTTTGCGTATATCAAGTTGATTCCACTTCCTGCATCCATGAATACCCTTTCTATGTCATACCCTCCTATCTGAGATTTGAGTACCAAGGGCGCGTTTCCGGGCCGAGGCACTATTATTGGATGATCTTCTATGTTGAATTCTATTGGTTGCTCGGACCAGTGCAAATATTCTGTAGTCACCGGAGGTGATATTACTGCTAGATTGACTTGTCGAGATATGCTTTTTTCCTCTTTGTTTGATTTTGGCACGGGTTGTATCATTGCGGTGATGTGTCCTTCGGATGGGATATATCCTCCATCATTGTCGTTTCCTTGATTTGGCTGGCTTTGTCCTTGCATCGTTCCATTGTTTGGCTGCTGGTTTGTCAGAGGTGTGTTGTTTGTGTTTCCCTCGTAGCCTTGCCTTCTTGCTTCGGCCTGTTTATTCCCTGCTACTTCCTAGAGTTTCAGAAATGTTTTGCAATCCTTCATTGCATGCCTGGACACTCTTTTTCCATGGACAAATGCATAGTGTATATGACATGGTCCGTTCAGCATGTCGTTTGGTGATTGATTATACTCCCTGGGCCCCCTTGACTAGAACCTTTTGCTACCGCCTGAATCCTCTCTTCTGTAGTTGCGGTACCCAGAGTTCCTGTGATCGTCCCCTTGGTAGTTGGTGTCCTTGTATCCGCGGCTACTTGACAATGAGAACCGTAGTTGTCATAGTTGTGGGATCTTCTCTTTTGACTATTGTACCTGTTTCCCCTGTCATCTTTAGGTGACCACGTTCTTTTATTGTTACACGCATCTTCACCGTCGGCAAATCTGTTTGCTATATCCATCAACTCTGGTACTGTCCTTGGTTTCATTCGTCCCATTTCTTCGACTAGGTCTCCTCGTCGTAACCCGAGTGTGAAGGCATCGATTGCTCTTTCGTCTGAAACGTCGACTGCAGAGTTTTTGATAATGCTCCATCTTTGTATGTATGATCTAAGTGTCTCATTACGATGTTGTATGCAAGCTTTGACTTCTTCTATTGATGTTGGCCGCTTGTATGTTGATTTGAAGTTGCTTGTGAACTGTTTGGTGAGTTCATCCCAGGTTCCAATTGTTTCTCTTTCCAGCTTGCTTAACCATGATCGTGCCGCGCCGGTGAGGTGGAGCTACAGACTTTGCATCGATGTTTCTTTCGAGCCTCCTAGTATTCGGACTGCTTGCAGATAATCTGAGAGCCATGATTGTGGCTCCTGAGATCCAATGTATTTCTGCTGGTCATGGGGTAGTTTAAACCCTTTGGGTACAAGTGTGGTGCGAACTCTGTGAGTAAAGCAAGGTGCTCTCATCTCTTTTTCGTCGTCTTCGTAATCATATGCCTTGGTAGGAGTGCGGGATCTTCGGGTTCCTCTGTGCCTTGGGCTTTTGTAGTACCTTGGAGATGATGACCTAGATCGTCGGCTACCACTCCTGTGCCGAGGACTGTTGTGACGGCGTGGTGATCTAGGCTTGTGCGTACCTTTGTTGCGATATGCCTCTTCATCTTTGGTTGTTAGCTTGTTTCCTACTAGTCTTAATCCTTGTAGTGTTGCTCGATGCATGTGCTCTCTCGGGTCTCTTGGGTTTGGTTGCGTAGTATAGAGATATGTTTGTGCCACCACAAGTGCTGCTTCTGGTGTTTATTGGCATAATGTTGCCTTGCTCATCGACCGATAGGAAAGACGAGTCAAGGTTCCTGGAGAGGTTTCTTCTATCTGAGTGATCGAGGTTTTCGACTCGTGAGCCGTGCCTATTGTGACTTCTGCTGTTCATATATGATGCGTTGTTGTGCGCTTCGCGTAGAGCTGCGCTTGCTGCAATTGCTGAGTCCTTTCTTTTGCGTATTTCGCTTCTTTCTTTTGCTACTTGTCTTGATTGCCATTGAAGGGCATAGTGATAACCTAGAAGTACCTCTTTGCTTGCGTCTGCTGGTATGGATGTGCCGTGCTCGATGGCTGCTTTGATTGTGTTCCAATCTTCAGCTGATAGTCGAATTTTCGCTCTGTTTGCCAAGGAGTCTGCAGTATCTCCTTCCGCCAGGTGATTTGCTCCTCTTGTCATGTTTGCTGGGTTTAGTACTGGGTTGTTGTTATTATTATCCAATTCTTCTAAGTTGTCTCCTATGATTGCGAGACTTTGATATTGGTTGTCGAATTTGCTGCTACCGCTTGAGAGGGTAATTTGGTTGTCCTCATGAAGCTCCAATCCTGTTTTCCATGTGTCCGTAGATTTATCTGAGAGGTTGTTGCAGCAGATCATGAAGTCTTCTGACTGCTCTCCTAAGTCGAGGTTCTCCATGGTTTCGTCAAGTTCTTCGATTTTGTCTTCCATATTCTCCCTCATCGTGAAGCTGACCGACGAGTTTACCTCGCTGGAGGAGCCTACCGATGATTATGATATGGCCATTGTTGTGGTTTTCTCTATCGACGGATCCGATTTCGTCGGATCTGAAAGGCGAATCGACCCCAAGGAGCCGACGTGAACGCTCAGACTTCTAATTGTCAGGTCCATCCCCTGATCTAAGCTTGCAAAGATCAGAGTAAGGGATGGTGGATGAGGTTGAAAATCTACGGTTCCAAAGGATATATGGTTTCCGTCGACTTTTGAGTTGCTGTTGGCTGAAAGCGAAAAAGCCGTCGAATTCATGATTCCAACGCCCAAGTTCCCCACGGTCGGTGCCAATTGATGAGGGTTAACTCGGCAAATGTCCTAGATGAAGGACTTAGGATCGGGGGAAAAGGGCGTCGGATGAACTCGAGGGTAAGATCAGTCAAACAAGGCGAGGTTTGGTGTGTATCAAGAATAAGCGTAGTACTCAATTGGCTCAATCTAAATCCGTCCCTGGCCGGCCCCTCCTGGCCCCTTTATATAGGTGGCCAGGTCTCGAGGATCCGGTCGGGTTCAATACAAATTACAATGTCCGTATATGATATCATCTCGTATTTCGACTACATCTATGCTTAGGACTCCCTAACGGGCCCCGGGGGTACCAAGATAATGGGCCTTATTAGCTATACCCTTTCACTCCGAGGGGTGGTGGTTATCTATTGTTCCGACTTTGTTTAGTTTCACCCAGTGCTACATAACTTGCATCTATGTAGCATTTGGGGGTTATTTTGACCCTTTAAATCTAAATTTTTGCAAGAAAGTTTTGAGAAGGAAATGTAGGATAAAATTGGCTTTATGCAAATTAGCCCAAGAGATCCACCAGCCAAATATCATGTAGAATAGTTCTTACACAACAGCCACCAAATATGTGTCATTTGCCAGTATGTTGTTGTACCGACCCCTTTCATTGGGGCTGCATATTCAAATGTGCGGGTTATTCGGATGAGGAGTAATTGGTAGGATTCTCAAGCCTGTATTCCAACATGGCTGCCTGTGGCACTTACTAAAGATGGAGGCTCATTGCAATTCATTTCTATTGTGTTACTTTGTGTTGAACTCTATTTATTTGCTAGTCCAAGTGACTAAACACTTTTGTAAGGTTTTAAAGACTCATGTTTCTGGATCTGCGATGTAATAAATAATACTATCTGCAATGATTACTATATTTTGTTCTGTGGTGCTATCAGTAATCCAGGGAATAGCACTTACACAGTTGTGCTACCTTTATCAAAATGTAGGACGCTACAGCCATTTGTGATCCCATCACCATTGGAGGAACCCCTGGGAGGCAATTGGTTATTGGCTTGATCAGCCGATGGCGAACGCTTGATGATCATCAATGAAGAGAACAACTCTAGTTACTTCTGTCCAAGTAGCAACAAGCTTCAAGATATTTCGCATTGTAGGAATGGGCTTAACCTGCGTGGGAATCGTGCCTCGGTCATACACATTTTTTAGAAGGATCTGAGCTTGGCACTAGGCATCTTTCCTTGGAGGCGAGTTGACTGCCTTGGCACACACTCTCTTTTCGTTGGACTAAACTATCTGATGAACCTGAAGATAAACGATGTCCATGCTCCTGATGGCACCTTGACTCCATTTATAAGGACAAACTGTGTACATTTCATATTGTGCATTTCTTGGAACATTAGTTCATTACATTCGCTGCTGGAACCTCCAACCAGGGCAAGGTGAGCTCATGGGAGTCGTCAGCTTTCCAAGAGATGGTTGGGGATTGCCCCAACAGGCAGCAAAGTGATGTAAACCTAGTTTAGATAATATCCGCATGGTGATTGATCCTTAAACGGAGCCAATGAGCCATGAATCTTTGTGGTGCACATATTATCTATTTTTCACTATGTTCGAACAGTCAGCTAATACTCAGCATCTGAGTTGTTTTTGGTAGCTACCTTGATGAATCACTTCATTGAACGGTGACTCACATTTGCATTATGTGTTCTATTTAGTAACACATGAACTACTACTTTCTTTCCTTTGTATGTGTACATACAATACTTCTCCGCGGGCCGAGAAGCGGGCCACCACGCGAATGCATGTTTTTAACTGGGCTCTAGATCGCCGAAGCAACCTGAATAGGCAGAGCAAACAAGCAAATCAGTGAGGTCCTCAAACTCCAGACCCATATTCCACCCTCTTTATTTCTCTCCACCCCGCTCTTCTCCTACACTGCCATGGACCGCAGCCGCCTAGCGGCCGCCAAGGCAGCTGAACATCACCGCTATTGGAATTTCATGGAGACAGCCGATTCGGTCTACAGTGTACTGCAGCACCTTGATGGGCATCTAGTCTCTGCTATCGACATCCTAAAGCCGATAGGATCTACATCCGTTTCTGACCCTTCGGCGGCCCCATCTTCTCAAGCGGCAGCCGCTCCATCTCCCGCGACACTGTGTCCTCGATCGGATGCACCATCTTCCCCGGTGGCCTCGGCTCTGTCTTCTCCGACGGAAGCACCGTCTTCTCCAACCCCTGGCCCCATCCATGGTGGCAACGAGCCCATCTCAAGCGGCCCCGGCTCGACCTCCTGCGCCACTATCTTTTCTTGCGGCGGCACCATCAAAGAAGTTTGTAAGTTGCCCTAACCTCACTAGGATGATGGTGTACTTACTTAAGGAGAGCTGGGGTTCTAAACACTAGGTATTTTACCTTGTATATATGGACGGGAAAGAGTAGCATTTCTTCTCCATATATGTTATACTGGTAGTACTAATTTGGTTTTTGTCTATAACTGTATATGAGGATTGTACCAAAGATGAAAGAGCTCTAAGAATCTGACACTAATCCATGTTATATGTAGTAGTCTCACGGAGTGCTTCGAATCTATCAATAAATTGAGCACCATCTCTGAACTTTGAAATTACATGTTACCTTTTCCTAAAAGAATTGCCCCGCATTTGTAAAATCTAATTTCTACTGTTTATGCTAGATTTGGTGGTCTGAGTTCACATGTCAGTGACACAGGGTGGTGAAATTACAAAATTGCAAAGTAATTAAACAGGGGGAGGGGGTTTAATCATTCCTTATTTTTTATGTATTCTACATTTTGATTTGTACGCTACTGATTGTCATATATATGTACCGTGGTTCTTAACTTAATATAGGATGAGGAGCAACTACATCTTTCTCTCGATTGGGGAAGTCCTCTGGCTCACCCCGAGTTCAGAATTCAGAAGAACACTCTGGTTAGAAAGACAATGGTGCTTGGCAGGCCTCATGGGTCATTACTGAGACAGCAAGGGTCAGGCCGCCCTAAAAAGGTTGGCCACACCGTGGACCCTCCGCAGCCATCGTGCTTCTATGTGCAACTCGCCAAGATTGACATGTATCCTTGGTCATCCCCAGAGAGTTCATGCAGCAGCTGAAGGGGACTTCCCAGGCCTCTCCAAATTAAGAGCAGGTTAGGGTGCGCCTGTTCTGTGCACATCGACGAGTGGTGAGCTGGTCTTGAAAGAAGGCTGGTACGATTTTGCACTAAAGCATGAACTGGAGCTTGATGACGTCCTGGTATTCAAGGTGATAGATAATTCCTCGATGAAGGTGGAAATCTACAAGAATAATAGGTCCACCTAGAGGGTGATCTTTTGTGATGATCACCCTTAGTTTCATATTGTATGCATGATCTGTTGTGCATTTACGATGAGGGATCAGAAACCTAAATATCTTAATGAATTAACTAGATGGTGCTTTTGGATCAGGGTAGAACCCTGCTGATAATCAAGATGAGGTTTAAGAACTTGGCTTTTGCATTAGGGACCTGTATACCTTGTGATGTAAAGTATGTTAATTACCTAATCCTGTGTTCTGCAACTATATATGTATGTTCCGTTCTCCTAGATATATTAAAGATGGTGGCTTTGCTATTCCGTTCTCCTAGATATAGAAGTAGTTCTGGAGAGTGGTCTATACTAATACCACTTGCTTTAATGATGCATTGTGCTGAACATGATGGTGCTCGTATGTCTCCATGAGAAGCTATTATATTATGTTAACCTAGAACTGCAGATCATTATCTACTTATATTATTATTATGTGCTTCTATTGGCTGTATTGTGATGAACACACTGTTCTTTGGTTTGGTGAAGTCAAAATGTAGTGACAAACATATGTTATGTTCAAAAACACTTGCAAGGTGCAAACAGAAAACCTCCTGGAGCTTCCTTTCAGCAGCAGCTATATATTACGAGGTAGTACATGATGTATATGAGTACCTTCTATAGCTTTTCTCTTTGGGACGAAGATACATTTTTTTTGAATAATAGCAAAAAAAAGGAAGTGTGCCTCACAAGCGCGTCCTTAATGGGCCAAATTTATTGAGGGATCAAATCGCCATAGCAGCCCAAGTAGGAGGGAGAGCAAGGGTGTCCGAGGCAATATGTGTGTTTTTTGCAAAAATGTGATACGTACAGATACGAGGGACCCACCCATCAGAAGTGTCCTCAGCCTTATCATATTTCACGGACGGGTTTGAAAAAAGTCAAAGTAAGCAGTAATCACGGGTAACAAAATAAATCCAACTTAATAGAGCACACATTTCTTTTTCAGATAGTCTGACATCCTGGACCCACCAGCCAGCGGCTCCTGACATATTATTCAGAGACTCTAATATCTAGGACCCACCAGTTAGCAGCGTCCGTCAAAAATACTTTATCAAGTCAAATTTCACAGGTGGGTTCAAAAATAACAGCCAAGTAGCCAGCATTCACGGGGAACAAAAATAAAATTCAGATATCACACATATTGTTCAGAGATTCTGACATCTGGGACCCACCCGTCAGCAGCATCCCTCAACTTTATCAAGTGGCGGGACTTTTATTTTCTATGCGATACGTTGCTGACATTAGGGACCCACCCATCAAAAGTGTCCCGCAGACTTATCATATTTCACGGGCGGGTTCGAAAAAAAGTCTAGTATATATGCAGCAACCACGGGGAACAAATTAAATCCAATAGAGCACACGTTTCTTTTTCAGATAGTCTGACATCGGGGACCCACCACTCAGCAGCGTCCATCAACCTTATCATGTTCAAATTTCAGTGGCAGGTTCAAAGTAGCCAAGTATCCAGCATTCACGGGGAACAAAAATAAAATTCAGATAGCATACGTATTGTTCAGATATTCTAACATCTGGGACCCACCAGTCAGTAGTGTCCCTCAACTTTATCAAGTCAAATTTCACGGGAGGGTTTAGAAATAACAGCCGAGTAGCCATAATTCAGGAGGAACAAAAATAAAATTCAGATAGCACACGTGTATTGTTCAGAGATTCTGACATCTTGGAACCACCCGCCAGCAGCGTCCCTCAACTTTATCAAGTCGAATTTCATGGGCGGGTTCAGAAATAACAGCCGAGTAGCCAGCATTCACGAGGAACAAAAATAAAATTCAGATATCACACGTGTACTGTTCAGAGATTCTGACATCTTGGACCCACCCGTCAGCAGTGTCCCCTCAACCTTATCAAGTTTGAATTTTAGGAGCGGGTTTGAAAATAAAATCCAATAGCCACCACCACCAGATAGTACACGTTTATTTTTCAGAGAGTCTGACGTCGGGGAGCCACCTGTCAGCAGCGTCCTCGACCTTTAGAAATTCAAATTTCATGGGCGGGTTCAAAAATAACAGCGAAGTAGCCAACAATCACGCTGAAGAAAATAACTCAACATAGCACACATTTCTTATTCATAGAGCCTAACATCGAGGACCCACCCGACAACATCGTTCATGAATATTATCAACATATATAGCACAGGTTTTTGTTGTCCAGGAAGGCTGACATCGAGGACCCACCCCGACTGCAGCGACTGCAAACATTATCTAAATATATATATAGCACATATTTTTTGTTTAGAGCGGCTGACATCGAGGACCCACCCGACAGCAGCGTCCATGAACACTCTCAGCATAGCATAGGTTTCTTGTTTAGAGAGGCTAACATCTTCCACCAGACTGCAGCGTCCATGAATATTATCAATATATATAGCACAGGGTTTTTTGTTGTTCAGAAATGCTGACATCAAGGACACACCCAACTGCAGCAACTATGAACATTATCTAAATATATATAGCACATGTTTGTTGTTCAGAGAGACTAACATCGAGGACCCACCCGACAACAGCGTCCATGAACATTCTCAGCATAGCGAGGTTTCTTGTTCAGAGAGGATGACATCGAGGTCCCACCAGACTTCAACGTCCATAAAAATTATCAGAGCGAGCGGTTTCGTAAAATAAAAGCAAGTAGCCAGCAATCATGTGGAACAGATAATCGAACAGAGAGGCTGACATCGAGAACCCACACTCCAGACCATAGACTGTTGCATCGAGCAACATGAGCTAGGTTGTAGGAACGAAAAAAAGGTCTGCTAGAGACACTGACATCATGGCCCCACAGCCTGAAAAGGTCGGTCATGGTCCAAAATCGGAAGCAAAATCGAAAAATCAACATCTACCACGCGCCGGATGACCATCTACCACGATTTGCCCTAATCTGTGGCAGTAGAGGGCCTCGGAAACGAGATTTCTTTTTCAATCTACCACGAAATCGATCAAAACCGTGGTAGAAGGGGGGTGACAAGGGTATAGCTAGTAAGGCCCATTATCTTAGTACCCCTAGGGCCTGCTAGATAGGCCCAAACATAGATGTAGTTGAAACGCGAGATGACATCATATACAGACATTATAATTTGTATTGAATCCAACCGAATCCTCGAGACCTGGCCACTATATAAAGGGGCCAGGAGAGACTGGCCAGAGACAGATCGAGATTGAGCCAATTGAGTACTATGCTTATCCTCAACACACATCAAACCTCGCCTTGTTTGTCTGATCTTTACCTTCGAGTTCATCCGACGCCCTCTTCCCCCAATCCTAAGTCCTTCATCTAGGACATTTGACGAGTTAACCCTCGTCAATTGGCGCCGACCGTGGGGATCGCGACGACTGGATTTCGTTATCCGGGCGGGATCCTTAAACTTTTCCATCGACAAAATCAGCAAATTTTGCGGCTACCAACGGCAGCCAGATCGCATCTACATCGACAAAATTCTTCAATAACAACAAGATCATCGGCGGCTAGGAAAAATGGTGTAGTGGTTGGGCCAGGTAGCTTCTTCTTTTGAACAGCATTTCATTCTGTTTTGGATGCTTTCTACTATGTTTCAAGTGATCGTTTATTTCCCACTACTCATATCACATCTTATGTGTTGATGCAAGCTGACTAAATCAATAAGATGGTATTCGTATTTGATTAGACAAGATGGTATTCTTCTGCCCGATTTCCGTTAATCGGCGGTTCCTCGATCTCCATGGTGGCGTTCTATTTATGGCCACTGACGCCCTGTCGAGTCGGAAAAACATCGTCATCATCAGCAGATTTAATATTCGTCGGAAGATTCACGGCAGCGCATCCGTATAACGTGATTAGGCGAGATCTTCAAGAAACCAATTATTACTTCGTGTATGGCAAAGACAATATCGAAAACAATGCCTTCATCTCAGCCAAACTCGGAAGTTCCAGACCAAGGCGAGCTGACAAAAACGTATTTTTTTATAGAATATAGTACAATATAAACACTCACAAACACACACGTACACTCACCCCTATGAATGTACGCATGCACACCATACCCTATGAGCACCTCTGAAGGACTAAGCCGGCAGATTTTGAGGTTGACAAAGTCACCACCAGCGGCTCCCTGTTGACGGGCACGCCCGTCTATCACTAAAAGAATTGTGCTGAGTAATTTTAGAATAAATCTTGATAAATATAAACGCCCATATTAAATCTAAGGCTTAAATCTGAGTGGGTTGGTTCCATCACAAAGAACCCAACCATCTGAACTAAGCTCGGTTTGCAACAAAAACACACATGTTCGACACAGCCATAAGAAGCTTAGTCAACGGAGACGCAGCCAGTTGGTTCAAGTTCCGAAAAAGGAAAAGAGCAATCGAATCATTGCCAACCAATTCATACCAATCTGATTGCAGTCAACTTCGTCGCTGACAACACCGCATCTAGAGATTTTTGGTACCCGTTGCAGATCGCTATCAAGACACAATATCACTCAAATACTCAGAGCTAAATTATCTGCGCCGTCATCAATAATTTATTGTGATAAATCGATCAAAGCTCAAGTGTAAAAAAAAATTAAGGAAGCGAAGCTACGTCATGATCCACATGCGCATGAATTTTGCGGCAAGGAGTCAAAATCCACGAGAGAAGTCTGCGTGAAGATCCATCAAACAACCAGCGTCTACGAATGTAATTTGGGCGTGAAGATTGCAAGTCAGCGAAAGACTCTACTAGCTTGAGTTACCAGACTGCACGGATAACTTAAAGAAAATTATTTCGACTACTCTGCTTGAACAATTTGGAGAAAAATAGTTCGACTACGTCGTCTTCAACTTCGTCGACTGCGGTTTGCCATGTTCGGGGGTTCGACATCACCTCGCCTCTATGCGTGGAAGCTCATACTACCTGCGATTTCATCAACATCAGCAACGCGATGATCCCAACAACGTTTGGGGGCTCGACAATAGCTTCGGGTCCGAACGTGGCTGTGATTCTACGACAACAACTCGCCTACCTCTACATCGTCGATTACGGCTGCGCCGACCACGCCGCATCGGATAAAAGCTAAGTTCTCCTCTTCCAAGAGTCAATTATCATTTACTTTTCCCGCACCCGACACTCGGGGGCTCCACCATGAAAAATCATCCTGCATATCATTAACTTTGAAATTTTGCGAAAGCCCGAGTAGCTGGCGATCCTCGTTGAAACCTTAACAACTCTTACACAGTTGCATAAGCTCAACTAACAGATTGCCAAGGCACAGAGACCTTGAGCGTTGATGACCCACAAGTATAGGGGGTGTATCGTACTACTTTCGATAAATAAGAGTGTCGAACCCAACGAGGAGCAGAAGGTGTTAACAAGTGGTTTTGATCAAGGATTCACTGTAAATACTAGCAAATGGGTTTTCAGGGGTATTTGGTAATACAAATAAATAAAGTGCCAGTAAATAAAAGACAGTAGTAATAATTGCAGCAAGTGGCCCAATCATTTCTTTAGCGAAGGACAAGCCGGTTGTGTAACTTATGATAACCAAACGTTCTCGAGGACACACGGGAGTTTATGTCAAGAGCTTGCGCTTCATGTCGCTAAATAATCTTTATTGGTTTGATAAGTGTTATGGGGGTGAACCTGTGCTAGCGTACTACCCTTACTAGGATAAATACACACTTGTCATTATACTCCTTGCAAGCATCTGTAAATACAAGAAAGTAATTAAGATAAATCTAACCACAGCCTTAAACTCTAAGATCCTACGCTCCCTGGTGTAATGGTTTCCCAACGGAGGTTTAGGTTTCTGTCACTCCAGCAACCCACAATTGGTAGCCAAATACACAATGCATCTCACTAGGCACATAAATGGTGAAGTATCATGTAGTCCACGTTCACATGACACCACTAGTGAAATAGCACCACAACAAATAAATATCAAACCATTAAATATTACTCAACAATAATCCACTACTAACATCTTGACTTCTCCCATGTCCTCAAGAACTAAACGAACTACTCACAAGACATCATGTGGATCATGATCAGAGGTGAAATAATGGTAAATAACAATCTGAACATAAACCTTAATTCAACGGTTCCACTCAATAGCATCAACCACAAGAGTAATCAACACCGGGAAAGTTTCCCCTAAGAATTTAACAAGATCCAACTCAAGATGTTACAGCGGGATGGCGTGGTGATGGTGAAGATGAAGGTGCTGGTGATGGAGATGAAGATGATGATGATCCCGATGAAGTCCGGTGCGATGGTGATGACGATGGCGATGATCTCCCCTCTCCGGGAAGGAATTTCCCCAATAGATTTCTGCCTGCCGGAGAGCTTTTCTCTCTCTGGTGTTTTCCGCCCCGCAGAGGCAGCGGTGTCTATCTCTGAGCCCCTCTCGCCTTCCCCTTCCGGCTTCTTTAGTCTTCTGGTAAAATCTAATTTTCTGGCATTTTTTTGGAATTTTCCTGATCTTCAAAATATGGTGCCTTGACTGTCCTTTTTCCAGCAGAATCCTGACTCCGGCAGCAAATGCTCCAATGATCATCAAACATGTAAAAACAGAGGAAATAACATAAGTATCATCTCTAAATATGAAATATATCGATGAATAACAGTAAATTATGATACAAAATAGTGATGCAAAATGGACGTATCAACCCCCCCCCCAAGCTTAGACCTCGCTTGTCCCTAAGCGAAAACTAAACTCGGTAAACATGACCACAGGTTTATGGAGTGAAGTGTCGATAATCAAAATACGGACAAGAAGCATCACATTCACCAAGGCACAATTTATAATTGACAAGGGTATAGCTAATAGAGCCCGTTAGTTGAGTACCCTTGAGGCCCGTTAAGCTAGGTCCAATTGTAATGATAGTCAAGATACGAGTTCTTACCGTATGTCGATATTGTAATCTGTATCGGACCCTACCCGATCCTCGAGACCTGGCCACCTATATATAGGGGCCAGGAGGGGACGGTGTAGGCCAGATTGAAAGTGATGTCTACGCACTTCTATTCTTGTAGACACTTGTTGGGCCTCCAAGTGCAGAGGTTTGTAGAACAGCAGCAAGTTTCCCTTAAGTGGATCACCCAAGGTTTATCGAACTCAGGGAGGAAGAGGTCAAAGCTACCCCTCTCAAGCAACCCTGCAATTACGATACAGAAAGTCTCTTGTGTCCCCAACACACCCAATACACTTGTCAGATGTATAGGTGCACTAGTTCGGCGAAGAGATAGTGAAATACAAGTGGTATAGATGATTATAAGTAGTAACTGCAATATGGAATAAAAATTGCTGCGAGCAAACATGTAACAAAACAGCAAGTAAACGGTGTGCAAAGCTTGGAAACAAGGCCTAGGGATCATACTTTCACTAGTGGACACACTCCCAACAATATTACATGATTGAACAAATAAACAACTTCTCTCCACTATGGTACTCTGAATTACTCTCCTATTGAATAACACTAATCATTGCGTAGTGGCTACAGAAGCACCCCTTAAAGTTCATCAAGTACTTGACAAACACCACTCATAGAGATATCCAAATCAAAGCACAACTCAAGATAGATATTGTTGCAACATAGACCAAGTACTAACACGGTGCACACACTGTCAACATTACACCATGAAAGGAGGAAAAGATCACTTCAATACTATCATAGCAATAATTACTCTCATAATCCACAAGAGATCACGATCATAGCCTAAACCAAGTACCACCACGATGCACGCACTGTCACCGTTACACCATGGCAGGAGGAATAGATTACTTTAATAACACCACTATAGTACACATAATATCTGAATAATAACATCTACTTGTTCAACATGATACAAAGCTCATGATCACATAAAGATCACATCATGGGAGAGAGAGGTGAACCACATAGCTACCGGTAGAGCCCTCAGCCCCGGGGATGAACTACTCCCTCCTCATCATAGGAGACAGCAAGGTTGATGGAGATGGCGGTGAGGTCGATGGAGACAGCGGAGATGGCGATGGAGACCGATGGAGATAGCTCCGGGGGCACTTCCCCGTCCCGGCAGGGTGCCAGAACAGAGACTTCTGTCCCGCGAAATTCGTCGGTGGCGGCGGCGGAACTGCAGAACTCTTTCTGGAAATTTGCCGACTCCTTTAGGGTTTTCCGTCCCGAGGCTTTATATAGGCGAAGGGGCGATGTCAGAGGGGGAGCTAGGCGCCCTCACGCGGGGCTCGCGCGACCAGGGGCCTGGCCGCTCCACCCCTGCGTGTGGGGCCCTGGTGGCCCCACTCCTTCTCTCCTTTGGATCTCTGGAAGCTTCCGGGTAAAATAAGATTTCAGGAACTTGTTTCGTCCAATTCCGAGAATATTTCCTGTGTATCACTTCTGAAACACAAAAACAGCAGAAAACGGGAAACTGGCACTGTGGCAACTCGTTAATAGGTTAGTTCAGGAAAATGCATAAAAGTGCCACGAAGTGTAACGAAACATCGGGTAAATGGTGTAAAAACAAGCATGGAGCATCAAAAATTATAGATACGTTGGAGACGTATCAGCATCCCCAAGCTTAACTCCTGCTCGTCCTCGAGTAGGTAAGTGATAACAAAAGAATAATTTTTGAGGTGACATGCACCTACACAATCTTGATCATATATGTAAGCATTTGTGAGCTGGGATCATAAGAACTTAAGACATGGGCATGAAGATATAATCTTGACAATAAGAACTCAGCAACCATGTTGTAAACATGCAAATGAACACAAACAAAAGATCATGAAAATAAAACAATGAAAGTCAAACGTGTGTTCAAATCATAAGGAAAAACATACAAATGGTTTTCAGCTTGTCCTTCAAAGAGAGCAAAACATAAATGCATAGGACACCTTCAAGTTTAAGAGGGCGACTAGATACAAATAATTTAAGAACAAGTGAAACCATGATCATGAATCAATCAATGAAAACTTTGGGACAATGCACATTATACTCAGAATGACAACTATGCTCTCTTAATGGTGCATAAAGGTAGAAGGTGGTGACTCAACATAAAAGTAAAAGAAAGGCCCTTCGCGGAGGAAAGCAGTGATTAAACATGTGCTAGAGCTTTTCATTTGTAAAACAGAGAGATAAGAATTGGTTTTGAGAGGTGGTTGTCTTTGTCAACGACTGGCAATGGGGTTCTTACTATCTTCCATACAAAAATGAAGCAAGTTTTTGAGAGAGAGAGATTGGCACTTTTGTGCTCTTTTATAAAGCTTGGCACTCCTCCCCACCTTTTTTCCTTTCACAAACCATGGCTAACCGATTCCATCGGGTGCCCACCAACATTCAGTTTCCATGGAGGAGTGCCTTTTTTCTTTCTTTTTTTCGTTTTTTTTGGAATAAGCAATATGGAAGATAGCAAATCCGACCACTACGTCCCCATGAGCTGAAAACAGTGGCGCAAAACGAGAAGTAGTTGAAAGTTTTTGAAAGGTAGCACATGAAAATTTACTTTGGAATGGCTTACAAATACCATGCATAGGAATTTATAGTGGACACAATGGCAAACTTGGTTTTTGGGAGTTGGATGCACGAGTAGAGCTCATACTCAGTACAAAATGAGGGCTAGCAAAAGACTGGGAGCGACCAACTAAGAGAGCAATAACGGCCATAATCATGCATAGCGACAAAGCAACATTAAAAGAAGCATAAGATGGCATCAAAAGTCAAAAACTAAATGATCATAGAGGCTATTGGCAACTTATTTTTGTAGTCAACATGGTGTAAGCATGCGCCAAGTCAACCCAAATAAAGCATCAAAGGAGAAAACCAAATAAATGCTTCCATATAATAAAAACAACGCATGATTTTTTCAAAGGCTGATTAAGCAATCTCAGTTATTTGAGACAAGTCATGCTACAGCAAAACCACTAAGCATACTATCAAAAAGACATCAAGCATGACATGCAAAAGCCTAGGCCGCAGTCTACACAAGCTCCTTCTTGTACCACTTTTTTGCATAAAGCTTTTTCTCTTTTCCAACACCATTTGAAATTTTTATAAACACCTCTTTTGATGAAAACCAATAAAGATCAGAGGCAAAAATACACCTTGATGAAAAGATATGACAAGGTCTGAACACAAATCAAGGCGAAAAAAAACCAAAAGCAGTAGCAGAAAAAGAGAACACTCATTGAAACGATAAGAGTGAAAAATAGAGTGTTCTTGGCAAATGAAAAACGGAGTTCATCTCCCTCCAAAACAACATGATGTGATCAAACCATTTATTGCAGCAAACAAAACAAAACTAATAATGAAAACTAAAACAACTGACACTCCAACAAAAACACATAGTGCATGAAGCAATAAAAATATAGTGTCTTGAAAGGTGACCTGATTTTTGCCGATGAAGAAGGGGTGCCTCGGGGGCATCCCCAAGCTTTGACGCTTGTACTTCTTGGATATTTCTTGGGGTGATGCATGGGCATCCCCAAGCTTGAGCTTTTGTCCATTCTTCAACTCATCTCATCATTCTCAAATCCCTACACTTGAAAACTTCCTTCATACAAAACTAAACACAATTCTATTAGCAACATTAGTGCAAGCATAATATATAATCAACCCTCTTTTTTGCTTCAGGTTTCAACCCAAAACCACCACATATAAAGCATATACTACTGTAGCAACTTCCCCAAAAGTTCCGTGATCAAAAGAACTCAAAAGAAAGCGATAAAGTGGCAAACACAAATATTGGCAGAAATCTGTCAAAACTGAACAGCTGACAAAGGTCGAATTTTTGAGGGATTTTCTGTTGCTCAAATCAAAAAGTGTTCAACTAATGAAAGTTTGGATATAACCTGGGGCATATGCACAAGAAATCGCAGGTCCAAAAGATATACAGAGAATTTATACGAATTTTTACGGTGCAGCACCGAAAACAGTTTCAGGACAGCAACATCCCCAAATCTTTACCTCACTCAAATTAGAGGCTTCTCTTGGCACAAAAACGAAATAAACAAGATAAGGAACGGTTATTACAGTAGTAATAACTTCCATGACTCAAATAAAAGAAAAAGTACTGAAAAATAAACAATGGGTTATCTCCCAAGAGTGCTTTTCTTTAACGCCTTTGAGCTAGGCGCAGTAATTTGTAAAGATGCTCATGTGGGCGCCATATAAGAGCTTGAGGCAAAGGCACCATATAGGAACTTAAAGCAATAGAGAGCATCAAAAAGCAGATGTGAAAGACATTTATATCTAAACCACTTCCTATGCATAGGAATCTTGTAAGAAAATAAATCAACGAGGCACATAGTAGCAAGCATGGATAGATAAAACAAGTGCCACCTCAAGATTTGCAACATAAAGAGGGGAAACTCAATATTATTGAGATCCATCAAACCATGTTTCCCTCTCTCATAATAACTTTCAGTAGCATTATGAATAGAACTAACAATATAACTATCACATAAAGCATCCCTATCATGAGCCACATGCATAAAAGAATTAATACTCACCACAGGAACAATAGTAGTAGGAGCAAATTCAATAGAATAATTATTCTCATCACCATAATCATCATAAATAGGAGGCATATTGTAATCATAACTAATTTTATCCTCAATAGTAGGTGAACTGAAAATATTATACTCATCATCATAGCCATCATAAACTAGAGGTTTAGTATCATCGCAAGCTAAAGAACAGCTATTTCGCAAAGCATATTCTTCAAACATATCATCATAAGAAGGGACATCACATATGGGAGATAAAATATTATCAGAACAAACTTTCTCCACTAAAGCTGGGGGACTAAAAATATCATGCTTAACAAAACCAGCTTCCCCAAGCTTAGACTTTTCTATAGCATTAGCAACAACGGTGTTCAATGCATTCATACTAACAACACTATTAGCATGCAAATTAAGCTCCAAAGGTTTTTCAATTTCCTCTTCAAACACTTCATATCTAAACTCAGGAAAAAGACTAAAGAACTCATTATTTTCCATTAAGCCTAACTAGTGAAAAAAAACAAGAAACAAAAAGATGTAATTGCAGAATCTAAAGGAAATAACTTCGAGCACTCACTAGCAACTAAAAGACTTAGTAGCCAAAGGATGTGAGTACCTTTTACCTTACCTCCCCGGCAACGGCGCCAGAAAAGAGCTTGATGTCTACGCACTTCTATTCTTGTAGACACTTGTTGGGCCTCCAAGTGCAGAGGTTTGTAGAACAGCAGCAAGTTTCCCTTAAGTGGATCACCCAAGGTTTATCGAACTCAGGGAGGAAGAGGTCAAAGCTACCCCTCTCAAGCAACCCTGCAATTACGATACAGAAAGTCTCTTGTGTCCCCAACACACCCAATACACTTGTCAGATGTATAGGTGCACTAGTTCGGCGAAGAGATAGTGAAATACAAGTGGTATAGATGATTATAAGTAGTAACTGCAATATGGAATAAAAATCGCTGCGAGCAAACATGTAACAAAACAGCAAGTAAACGGTGTGCAAAGCTTGGAAACAAGGCCTAGGGATCATACTTTCACTAGTGGACACACTCCCAACAATATTACATGATTGAACAAATAAACAACTTCTCTCCACTATGGTACTCTGAATTACTCTCCTATTGAATAACACTAATCATTGCGTAGTGGCTACAGAAGCACCCCTTAAAGTTCATCAAGTACTTGACAAACACCACTCATAGAGATATCCAAATCAAAGCACAACTCAAGATAGATATTGTTGCAACATAGACCAAGTACTAACACGGTGCACACACTGTCAACATTACACCATGAAAGGAGGAAAAGATCACTTCAATACTATCATAGCAATAATTACTCTCATAATCCACAAGAGATCACGATCATAGCCTAAACCAAGTACCACCACGATGCACGCACTGTCACCGTTACACCATGGCAGGAGGAATAGATTACTTTAATAACACCACTAGAGTACACATAATATCTGAATAATAACATATACTTGTTCAACATGATACAAAGCTCACAATCACATAAAGATCACATCATGGGAGAGAGAAGTGAACCACATAGCTACCGGTAGAGCCCTCAGCCCCGGGGATGAACTACTCCCTCCTCATCATAGGAGACAGCAAGGTTGATGGAGATGGCGGTGAGGTCGATGGAGACGGCGGAGACGGCGATGGAGACCGATGGAGATGGCTCCGGGGGCACTTCCCCGTCCCGGCAGGGTGCCGGAACAGAGACTTCTGTCCCCCGAAATTCGTCGGTGGCGACGGCGGAACTGCGGAACTCTTTCTGGAAATTTGCCGACTCCTTTAGGGTTTTCCGTCCCGAGGCTTTATATAGGCGAAGGGGCGATGTCAGAGGGGGAGCCAGGCGCCCTCACGCGGGGCTCGCGTGGCCAGGGGTCTGGCCACGCCACCCCTGCGTGTGGGGCCCTGGTGGCCCCACTCCTTCTCTCCTTCGGATCTCTGGAAGCTTCCGGGTAAAATAAGACTTCAGGAACTTGTTTCGTCCAATTCCGAGAATATTTCCTGTGTATCACTTCTGAAACACAAAAACAGCAGAAAACAGGAAACTGGCACTGTGGCAACTCGTTAATAGGTTAGTTCAGGAAAATGCATAAAAGTGCCACGAAGTGTAACGAAACATCGGGTAAATGGTGTAAAAACAAGCATGGAGCATCAAAAATTATAGATACGTTGGAGACGTATCAGAAAGCAAGGCAGGTTCAACACCCAAGTTTACTTTCGATATACACCTATTTCGACTAACCTTACCTTCGAGTTCATCCGACGCCCTATCTCCCCGATCCTAAGTCCTTCATTTAGGCCATTTGTCGAGTTAACCCTCGTCAATTGGCGCCGACCGTGGGGACCCTGGGCATTGGAATCATGAATTCGATGGCTTTTTCGCTTTTAGCCAATAGCAGTACAGAAGTCGACGAAAATCAAGAGACAGAGTTGACAATCGGAAGTTTAAACATCCTCATCAGGCCATCGGGCTAATCCCGCCTTTCGGATTCGACGAAACCAGATCCGTCGGCAAGTAAGCCCGAAACAATGGTAATGCTGGAATCATCAGAAGGCTCTTCCAGCGAGGTAAACTCGCCGGTCAGCTTAGGAAAAGCAAAAATCGCAGAAGGCGACAAAATTCGGGAAAAACTCAACTTGGAAGAAACAACGCGTAAAACGCACAACAGTACAAGGGACTTCGCCGCTGATAGTGGCGTCTCCAAAAAAGTACACCAGTTATGCGTCATTATCACTAAAGCAGAAGAAGAAAACAACAACGAAGGGAGTAAAGGGGTCGACAAACACGTCGACAAGGCAAAGGAGCGCAACAAGAAGGAGAAGGAGAAATTTCACGTCTCAGCCGGAGAGTGGAGGATCATCATGTCAGCTGTAAATCATGGCACAGAAGTACCCGAAGGATCGAGAAGAGAAGTTCTAATGGGATATCAGTACGCATTGCACCAGCATAGGAAGAAACTAAGAGAGGAAAAAGACATGGTTTTCCAAGATAATAACAGTATATCAAGGGAAGAGTATTGGGATGATTATAGTGAGGACTTAGAGTACAGCAGGGAAAGGCGCAGAGACCCAAAGCACAACAGAGGGACAACAGCGCGAAGTAGAGAGGAAAGGTACTCAAGGAGTATTACTCCACAGCTAGAGGAAGAGGAAGAAGACTTAGTGCAAGAAACACCGGAGGCAGCGCTGATAGGAGCACAGGCATATTTACTAACCACGTGGCCCGAACCCAGAGATCCGCGGGAAGACATGCACCAAGCCGCAATACGAAGCCTTGGGATAGTAGAGGACAAGATCAGGAGAAAAGGTCCAGAGACAAAGTTGACAAGCTACAAGGAAAGGCGAAAGGAGAAGTTCAAACACAATATCACGCGAAACGAGTCTAGCGAGTCATCAGAAGAAGAAAGACAACAAAGGAAGGAGGACGCAAGAAATATAATAGCGCAGGCTCGAGTAAATAAATCGCGCCACGCCTGGAGGGAAGAAAATTATGAAGACGATGAAAAAGAGATGGGTGCGTTGTGCTTTACCCGCAGGGTTCGCAAAACGCGGGTACCCAAAAGATTCAAGTTACCACATGACCAGCAAAAATATGATGGGTCGCAGGAACCTACCCTATGGTTATCAGATTATCTGCAGGCAGTACAGATATTAGGGGGAACAAAAGCGACTGCAATGCAAAGTTTGCAACTACACCTCACCGGCGCAGCACGGTCCTGGTTGAATACCCTACCTAATGAATCAATTGGAAGCTGGGGAGAACTCGAAAGCCAATTCGCAAGAAATTTCCGTTCAACATACAAGCGCCCAGCATCACTGGAGGAAGTCAAAGCGTGTGTGCAAAGGAAAGGCGAAACTCTACGTTCTTACATACAACGATGGAGTGTAATCAAAAACTCAGCAGAGGACGTCTCCGACGAACGAGCAGTAGACGCTTTTTCGGCCAGCCTTCGTCGCTCAGATCTCGTGGAAGAAATAGGAAGAACAAAGCCAACGACAGTAGCTGAGCTAATGGAAGAAGCCAACAAATTCGCTGACGGAGAGGACGCATATAACAACAAAAGAGGACGTTCACCAGAAGTCAACAGAACAAGTAGACAGAGGAAACGACACCGCAGCAGGGATAACCAAGGAAGGCGAAATCAGGTAGCCGTGGGTTACGAAGCAAGGGAAGAGGAAGGATACGAAAACAGGAGGTTTTAGGCAAAGGGAACAGAAAAATCAAGATACTCAGGCCCTTCAGCCAAAGACATGTTGTACGGACCTTGTCGAATTCACTACGCATATCTTGATGGAAAAAGAGTCTCAAATCACGAGATGAAGGATTGTAGAACTTTCCTGAGGCTACAAAGCGCCATGGGTTCAAGCCAAGGAGGATGGCAAGGAGAAAAACACACAAGTCAAGGATACCAAGTACAAAGGCTAGCAAGGCACCTAGAGTCAAAAGTTTACATATCAGCCATGATTCAACCGGTGCCTAAGTCGAAGAAAGAGCGAAAGAGCATATCCAGGCAAGTAAACCTAGCCACCACCAGCCACCACAGAGTACTTGCGGTGGTCAGATCAACCAGTTAAGTTCAGCAGAGCAGACCACCCAAGGAAAGTTCCCAGGCCGGGCCACTCGCCAATGGTGTTAAAGGCGCAAATAGAAGGGTACAACATCGAGAGAGTGTTCATGGATGCAGGGAGTGGCATAAACCTAATATATGCTAGAACCCTGAAGGCAATGTGTATCTCACTGACAAGCCTGAAGCCAACAGATTGCTCCTTCCACGGAATAGTACCAGGAGCCGCAAATCACCCTCTAGGGAAAATAGAACTCGACATCTGCTTCGGCAGTAGCAAGCAACTATCGAAGAGAGAAGTTGGAATTTGAAGTTATGGACTGGCCATCACAGTACCACGCAATCCTAGGGCGCCCAGCATTCGCAAAGTTCATGGTAGTACCTCATTACGCGTATCTTATGCTAAAAATCCCAGGACCCAAAGGAACAATCACAGTGCAAGGGAGCTTCGAAGTAGCCAACACTTGCGACAAAGAATTCAATAGAATGGCGCAAACCTTCGGCATGACAACAGAGTATGAGAGGCTGAAAGGAGCAACCGATCATAATGTGATACCCGACGTTGGACGATCACTACCAGATCAGGCTTTCGACACAACTCAGGACTCGAAGAAAATCCAGGTCCACCCTACGGACCCAAACAAGACAATATCGATTGCGGTGAACTTGGATCCCGCATAGGAAAGCGCGCTCGTCGAGTTCCTCCGTGAGCGCTGGGAAATCTTCGCCTGGTGTCCTTCAGACATGCCAGGGGTTCCCAGGGAACTCGTCGAGCACTCATTAAATGTAGATCCTAAAGCAAAGCCAGTCAAGCAACCATTGCGAAGATCCGATGAACCCAAAAGGAAGGCAATAGCATCAGAATTGCACAGTCTAGAAAACGCCGGATTTATCAGAGAAATAAAAACCTCGAGTTGGGTATCCAATCCAGTCATCATACCCAAGAAAAACACAGACGTACAAAGAGTATGTGTCGACTACATATCTCTCAATAAGCATTGTCCAAAGGATCCCTTCCCTCTACCCCGCATCGATCAGATAATTGATTCGACAGTGGGATGCGCAAGGCTTTCCTTTTTGGATGCATATTCTGGTTACAACCAGATCAAATTGAAGAAAGAAGACGAAGAAAAGATGGCCTTCATCACACCGTACGGAGTGTTTTGCTACCAAGTAATGCCGTTTGGCCTAAAAAATGCAGGAGCAACTTATCAACGGATGATGCAAAATTGCCTCGGGAGCCAAATAGGACGCAACATCCAAGTCTACATTGATGATATAGTCATCACCACAAGGGAGGAGAAATCTCTAATCAACGACTTGGCAGAAACCTTCGACAACCTAAGCGGGTACAAGCTTAAGCTTAACCCGACAAAGTGTTCCTTCGGCGTATCGGGAGGACAACTTTTAGGGTTCCTGGTGTCAGCACGAGGAATAGAGGCGAACCCAGAGAAGATTCAAGCAATTTTAACAATGGGGAAACCCACTAAACTACACGACGTACAGAAACTCGCAGGACGTGTCGCGGCTCTAAGTCGCTTCGTTGCTCGATTGGGAGAAAAGGCGCTTCCTTTCTATGCACTTATGAAGAAGTCAGATGATAAATTTGAATGGACAGAAGAAGCAGACGTAGCTTTTGCGCAGCTGAAAAAAGTGTTCTCCACGCCACCAGTGCTGGTCGCACCGAAAGAAAAAGAGCCACTGCTACTCTACATCACCGCAACCCATCAGGTGGTGAGTACAGTATTAGTAGTCGAAAGAAGTGAAGAAGGAAAACCCACGGGGTCCAAAGGCCGGTATATTTCATCAGTGAAGTATTATCTCCGACAAAACAGAGGTACCCACATTATCAAAAGCTTGCATATAGTGTTTTCATAACAGCACGAAAATTGCGACAATACTTTGCGGTGCACCCAATTATAGTGGTCAATGAAGCGCCACTATCGAACATATTGAACAATCTTTTGGCAACAGGATGTGTCTCTTTGTGGGGAATCAAATTATCTCCCATGGACATCACGTATGAAAAAAGAAAGGCGATCAAGTCGCAAGTCTTGCCAGATTTTATAGCAGAGTGGCTGGAGCTGCAGAGCACGGGACCGCCAGATTTATCGAGTGTCTGGATAATGTACTTTGACAGTTCTAAGAGAGTCCAAGGCGCAGGCGCAGGAGTAGTCTTGATATCACCGCATGGCGACAAATTGAAGTACGTTTTAAGGATGAGTTTTCCGCAGGCCTCTAATAATGAAGTAGAATACGAGGCTTTGTTGCATGGAATGAAGATGGCCAAAGCATGTGGAGCAACTCGCCTAAAAATATTTGGGGATTCAAACCTTGTCGTCCAACAAGTTATGAACAGGTGCGACACAATTAATGACAACATGATGGCCTACAAGAACTTATATCACTATCTCGAAGGAACATTCGATGGATGCGAAGTCTCGCACATCAGCAGAAATAGTAATGAGGAAGTCGACAATTTAGCAAATATCGGGTCACAGTGTTTGCCCGTGCCATCTGGAGTCTTCTGGGATGAAATAGTGGAAAGGTCGATAAAAAGCGTCAAAAGTTCAACTACTGCAGCAGGCTCGGGGGCTGCGCCAGAACCCGAAGAAGTAATGATGATAGAAGAAACCTGTATGCAGCCATATCTCGCATACATGATAAATAAGCAGTTACCAGAAGATGCAGTGGAAGCCAAGAGAATAACTCGACGATCAAAAGCATTTGTCGTGTTGCAGGGGAAATTATACAAAAAGAGCATAACTGGCATTTTGCAGCGATGCGTAACACCTCAAGAAGGGCAAGTAATATTAATAGATATACACGCCGGAGTATGTGGCCATCATGCTAGCAGCAGGGCAATAGCAGCAAAAGCGTTTCGAGCAGGATTCTATTGGTTGACAGCCATTGAAGACGCGAAAGATATAGTTCAAAAGTGTGAAGCATGTCAAAGATTCGCATCTCGACCGCACGCGCCGGCAGCAGAGCTACAACCAATACCATTGTCTTGGCCCTTTGCACAATGGGGCCTCGATATGGTAGGGAAGTTGCACAAATCTTGGCCAGGAGGACATGTTTACATGCTAGGGGCAGTCGACAAATTTACCAAGTGGGTGGAAGCGGCCTCGGTAACAACTCAAGACTCGATAGCAGCAATCAATTTCATTAAGTCAATAGTGTTTTGCTTCGGTGTACCATACAGCATCATCACGGACAATGGGACAAACTTCACTTCAAAGGAATTCAAGAGTTACTGCGAAGGTTTGGGAATCAAGCTCAAGTTTGCATCCGTAGCACACCCGAAGACAAATGGGCAAGTCGAAAAAGCCAATGGCTTAATATGCAATGGGATAAAAAAGAGGCTCTTAGCACCTCTCAAGAAAGCCAAGAGCGCTTGGGTAGATGAATTGCCCTCTGTTCTTTGGAGTTTAAGAACCACGCCTAATGCAGCAACTCAAGAAACTCCTTTCTTCCTGGTCCATGGCGCAGAAGCCATGCTTCCAGTTGAAGTTACACACGAAGCTCCAAGAGTAACATCATACGACGAAGTAACATCAACAGAAGCATTACAGGACGACGTCGATGCATTAGACGAAGCAAGAGATAAAGCATTAGAAAGGGCCACGCAGTATCAACAGAGCCTACGGAACTACCATAGTAGTCGAGTTCGTCCACGATCCTTTGTGGTGGGAGATCTAGTCTTACGACTCAGGCAGGACAGCCACGGCAAACTAGAGTCCCCTTGGGTGGGACCTTATATCGTCACAGATTTGATACCAGGAGGAGCTTATCGACTACAAGACAAGAAGACAGGAAAAGACGAGAGCAACCCGTGGAATGCGGAGCAGCTACGACATTTTTACACATAGAAGAAATCTAATGGTATCAGTAAATTCGAGTCAACCTTCTGAACCCAGAACATGAGTCCATAGGTCGGGCTCCTTGGGTTGAACTCGACAAATTGTATAAATATTTTACTTCTCCTCTCGGGGGCTTCAACCCTCGGGTCGTACGAAAGAAAGTTTTATCACAGTATGGAGATCTTTTATACTACTAGGTTGAGCAGGCAACCCGATATTCTTCAAGTAATATAATTGGTTCACAAGAACCCGATAAAATATAAAGCATGCCTCGGAACAACGATTTGTTCCCATGGTCTATTACAAAACATCAAAGCCAAGTACGAGTATTTATTATAGATAGCACGGCAGCAAGACAACTAGAAAAAGAGATTACATAAAGAAGATTCTAATGGAAGTGAACTTCAGCTTCATACTCCTTCTGGCACTGGGTGCCGTCGTAGATTTTCACGTCGAACTTTGACGTGCCGATATGGAAGTCGAAAGTCATGAAGAAGCCTTGGTGGAGGTCATGGTCTTCTGCAAACTGCGACCAGCCGCCCTTGAAGTATTGCTCGCCGGTGCCGTCGTACCGAACCTCCACTTCATATGGAGTTCCTCCACCAGATTGTTCACAAAGAACCGCTTCTCGCAGTTCTCGTCCATCCATGAACTTAGTAAAATTCAGCGGCAAGCGCTGAATCTCGTGGCACTACGCGTTGGCGATGCAAAAGAATGAAAATATTCTGGGAGAAACAAGAGTAGCACCAGGAGGACGAGCGCTTGGACCTGGTGCGACGCCAGTCACCTTTGGTTTATTCTTACTACCAGGCGGGCGGCCAGGACGACGCTTCGCCGGAGCGGACGACGATGATCCTACAGTAGTAGGAACTGTCTTGTTTTTGCTGCCACGGGGGTGGCCGCGGCACCGTCGGAGGGCCAAGGTCTAGACGGGACCCACCTATACTAGCCATGTGGAAAAGTGGGAAGAAAAGAAACCCTAGATGGAAGAGAAGACGATGCGGCGGAGGAGGAATCTGTTTAGGGTTTTTACCCTAGCCAAAGGTGCTTTATTTATAAGCACATATTAACGGGCCTCCGTGATAGCAAGGCCCATAAACATATTTACAAAGGAGTTAAATTCTGCACACAGCAGACGATAATAACAAAGGAAAAAAGAATGTATCATACAAGGTATGAAAAACCCTTGTCTTGGGCTCGGGGGCTTACAAAACAGGCAGAAGAAGAAGTCAATTTGAGCCTATGATTGACTACAAGTATCAAATCATAGCCTCGGGGGCTACTCCCATCGGGAGTGCTGAGCACGCACCCGATAGAAAATAAGACAATCAGCAATAAAGATGAAGAAATCTATGAGTCGATCAAACATGCAAACTTCGACTACGTATTCGACAAAATATAGAGCGACTACTCCCATCGGGAGATACTTGGGAGAAGTTAATATAATTCGAAATTCTTTGATATTTTATCAGTCAAAAGAGACTGCGGCATGAGATTCTTGAGTTGTGTTATCGCAACGAAACTCGAATGCCGTGATTTATCATGAAGGTAAGACCTCGGGATCCATCCTGTGTGGCCTGGTATACGCACATGGATGCGCTCTGCTGGTATGTATCCGTGTCTACGACGCGAAGAAAATCCTGGTGGACGCACTGGGTACCCTGACAATCACTGGGATTCATTCTTTGTAAGTCCTAAATGCGGCAAAGGAGTGGGTTTGACTGGTATCCCAAATTCAAATCCAAGGGGATTTCATTTGAAGTAGGTGGCAAGTATCTGTTCCGGCAGTTAACTGACCTCTTGATCTGTCAGAGTTGTCAGGCTTGTTCATCAAAACCCCTTGATAAATATTATCATAAAAATAAGTCAAAAGACCAAGTCAAAGATTTGAAGATATGGAGAAGTTGAAGAGTTGATCAAGTCGAAGATTTAAAGATTAGAGATTCAACCCGAATCTGCAATTCTGGTAGAATCTCAGGGGCTACTGACAAGGGTATAGCTAATAGAGCCCGTTAGTTGAGTACCCCTAAGGCCCGTTAAGCTAGGTCCAATTGTAATGATAGTCGAGATACAAGTTCTTACCGTATGTCGATATTGTAATCTGTATCGGACCCTACCCGATCCTCGAGACCTGGCCACCTATATATAGGGGCCAGAAGGGGACGGTGTAGGCCAGATTGAAAGCAAGCCAGGTTCAACACCCAAGTTTACTTTTGATATACACCTATTTCGACTAACCTTACCTTCGAGTTCATCCGACGCCCTATCTCCCCGATCCTAAGTTCTTCATTTAGGACATTTGTCGAGTTAACCCTTGTCAATAATAGACATCAACTTCCCTTTATATGATATAGACTTGCAATAAGTAAAAGGGAATCACAAATAAGGATGCACAAGGTAAACTATAATTGGTGATGGCAAACCTTAGTTCTTGGTCAGAGAACAATGAACAAACTATTCTTTCTTTTTGAACGAAGCCTTTTTAAAATAGAGCTAATATAGAAAAAACCGTATGCTCAATGAAACAAACTTTTGCATTCATAGAAAGCTTTCAAAGATATATTCCTTCAGATAAAAGCATTGTACTAACAAAAGAAATTAGTAAATGATACGTCTCCAACGTATCTATAATTTTTGATGCTCCATGCTTGTTTTTACACCATTTGCCTACTGTTTCGTTACACTTCGAGGCACTTTTATGCATTTTCCGGAACTAACCTACTAACAAGTCGCCACAGTGCCAGTTCCCTGTTTTCTGCTATTTTTGTGTTTCAGAAAAGCTACACAGGAAATATTCTCGGAATTGGACGAAACAAGTTCCTGAAGTCTTATTTTTTCCGGAAGCTTCCAGAGATCCGAAGAGGAGACGGAGTGGGGCCACAAGGTGCCCACACACCAGGGCAGCACGGCCTGGCCCCTGGCCGCATCCCCTATGTGTGAGGCCGCCTCGGTCCACTCCTGACGATGCCCCTTCGCCTATAAAGACCCCCCGACGGGAAAAACCTAAGCACCCGATCAATTTTCCAGAAACACATCGCGATCCGCCGCCGTCGTCGACCCGAGATCGGGAGGGTCCAGAAGCTCTTCCCAGCACCCTGCCAGAGAGGGAAATCGCCACCGAAGGTTTTCTTCATCGCCATGCTTGCCTCCGGAGTGATGAGTGAGTAGTCTACCTTGGACTATGGGTCCATAGCAGTAGCTAGCTAAATATTGACAAATACTAGCAGTCATTAAGAGAAAAGGGAAGTGATCCTTGCTAAACACATGTTCCAATCGGCATTGGATCAGTTAAACACATGTTTGCCATTCCTTCCCAGTCTTTTATGGTTGTCCTCTCCACCATGTGCTTCATGTTTAGATCTCATGAGCTGCCCTACATGATTGAGATCACCGTTATGTAATTCTACATGTTTGGTTTGTTGGGATCCGATGAATATTGGTGTTATGATTGAGTTGCTATACTGAAATATATCTTATGTTATCTCTATGTTGTTTATGATCCTGCATGCTCTCCGTTGTTAGTAGCTATCTTGGCCGAGTAGTTGCTAGTGACTCCAAGAGGGGGTATTTATGCTCGATAGTGGGTTCATGCCTCTATTTAATCTGGGGGAGTGACAGAAACCTCTAAGGTTGTAGATGTGTTGTTGCTATTAGGGAGAAAACAACATTCATATGCTCGAGGGCATATGTTTTGTTTACATTACACACTTTGCTTAATGCAATTATCTGTTGTTCGCAACTTAATACTCATGGGGTGTTCGGATGATATCCCCGGGAGTGGATTATTAGTCATAGATGCAGTTGGATGGCGGTCTATGTATTTTGTTGTAATGCCCATAGTAAATCATATAGTGATCTTCTTGACATATCACGTTTATCTTTATTCTATCAATTGCCCAACTGTAATTTGTTTACCCAGCATGTGTTATTTATCTTATGGAGAGACACCACTAGTGAACTATGGACCCCGGTCTTATTTCCATCATATTGCTATCACCTATTTACTTTACTTGCACTATTTACTTTACTCGCATACTATTATCACTTTCCACTCGATACGCTCATACCCTTTGTTTCAAGCAAACCGGTGAGATTGACAACCTCATCGCAAGTTGGGAAGAAAGTATTTGGTTGTGTTGTGTGCAGATTCTGTGTTGCAGCTAGCAAAGCAAAGCTTGGACGAGGCGCCACATATAAATTGTCCGAAGCTGTCTCTAAGCTAGTCTGCATCACCTTCAGTCGTATTGTCTGCTCTTCTCCTGATCGACGGGAAAAGACTTGCCGCTGTGCTCATCATACTTTCCGCTTGGAGTTTCCCAACTGCCTGGCCATAATAATCATCAACTACACGCCAGCCATCAAGCCCTTTTCTGGCGCCATTGCCGAGGAAGAAGTGGAAGACCTCTGCAAGGGGAGTTTTTCGCACGCACATCCTTTACTTTGTTTATTGTTTTGCTTTACTTTATTTTATTTTACTTGCATCGTTTTATATCAAAAACCCAAAAAAATTAGAATCCTTGGTAGTTGTTATTTCTTTATTTCCAGTCATTATGTTGTTCCCTAAGTATGTTTTGGAGGACCTCTCAGTAGGTAGTGGTTCAATTATTGGGAAAGATAACATTGAGGAGTTCTTTAATCACATTAGTATGCATAAGGAAGTTGAGGAAAAGTCTTGGGTTGAGCTTGCTCCTAGTATTGAAGTTGCTTCTGCTTATTTAATTCACATGTTGGAAACCAGGTTTGCTAGCCTTAATCCTTTTATGCAACACATGTTCCTTAAGCTTCATGAAATTGAGGATCCTGAAAAGAAAGCTTTTATCTTGGAAACTTTGCGCTTAGAATTTAGAGATATTTCCATTGAAGCTAGGAAAGTTCTTAAGCGCTTTAATAAGTTGGGTTCACCTATAAAGGTTATTAGTACAAACAACAAGGGAACCGAGATACCTATACCTAGCAAACTCTTGGGATTGTATGAAGCTTTCAAAAATAATTTTGACTGGATCTGTCCCAAAAATCTTTTTAGTGATTTGAGTGAACCAAAGCGTGATCACAAAGGGTCTTCAAAAACTTATTTGGATGAAATACAATGCCTTATTGACAAGACCTCTGTAGTTGATCTTAATGCTCCTTCTAAAAATACTTGATTTGCAATTTTATGCGCCTAGCTCAAAGGCGTTAAAGAAAAGCACTCTTGGGAGATAACCCAATCTTTTCTTTTCAGTACTTTTTCTTTTATTTGAGTCTTGGAAGTCATTACTACTGTAATGACCTCTCCTTATCCTTTTTATTTTATTGTTGTGCCAAGAGAAGCCTCTAATTTGAGTGAGGTAAAGACTTGGGGATGTTGCTGTCCTGAAACTGTTTTCGGTGCTGCACCGTAAAAATTCGTGAAAATTCTCTGTATATCTTTTGGACCTGTGATTTCTTGTGCATATGACCCAGGTTATATCCAAACTTTCATTAGTTGAACACTTTTTGATTTGAGCAACAGAAAACCCCTTTAAAAATCGGCCTTTATCAGCTGTTCTGTTTTAACAGATTTCTGCCAATATTTGTGTTTGCCGCGTTATCGCTTTCTTTTGAGTTCTTTTGATCACGGAACTTTTGGGGAAGTTGCTAAAGTAGTATATGCTTTATATGTGGTGGTTTCTGGTTGAAACCTGAAGCAAAAAGAGGTTGATCATATGTTATGCTACACTAATGTTGCTAATAGATTTGTGTTTAGTTTTGTATGAATGAAGTTTTCAAGTGTAGGGATTGAAGAATGATGAGATGAGTTGAAGAATGGACAAAAGCTCAAGCTTGGGGATGCTCATGCATCACCCCAAGAAATATCCAAGAAGTACAAGCGTCAAAGCTTGGGGATGCCCCTGAGGCACCCCTTCTTCATCGGCAAAAATCAGGTCACCTTTCAAAACACTATATTTTTATTGCTTCATGCACTATGTGTTTTTCTTGGAGCATCAGTTGTTTTAGTTTTCTTAGTTAGTTTAGTTTTGTTTGCTGCAATAAATGGTTGGACCCCAACAAATTTCTTTTGGAGAAGTTGCCTTGCTTTTCATTTGCCAAGAACGCTCTAGTTTTCACTCTTATCAAAAACCGAGTGTTCTTCTTTTTCTGCTACTGCTTTTGGTTTTCGTTTTCGCCTTGATTTGCGTTTAGATCTTCTTATATCTATTTATCAAGGTGTATTTTTGCCTCTGGACCATGTTGGTTTTCCTCAAAAGAGTTGGAATTAAAAAATTTGAATGGTGTTGGAAAAGAGAAAAAGCTTTATGCAAAAAAGTGGTACAAGAAGGAGCTTGTGTAGACTGTGGCTTAGGCTTTTTCATGTCATGCTTGATGTCTTTTTGATAGTATGCTTAGTGGTTTTGCTGTAGCATGACTTGTCTCAAATAACTGAGATTGCTTAATGAGCCTTTGAAAAAAATCATGCGTTGTTTTTATTGTTTGGAAGCATTATTTTGGTTTTCTCCTTGATGCTTTATTTGGGTTGACTTGGCGCATGCTCTCACATGTTAGACTCATACAAAGTCGCCAATAGCCTCTATGATCATTTAGTTTTTGACTTTTGATGCCATCTTATGCTTCTTTTAATGTTGCTTTGCATGATTATGGCCATTATTGCTCTCTTAGTTGGTCGCTCCCAGTCTTTTGCTAGCCCTCGCCTTGTATTGAGTATGAGCTCTACTCGTGCATCCAACTCCTAAAAACCAAGTTTTCCAAAGTGTCCACCATACATACCTACTAGCAATTTGCTATTCCAAGTAAATTTGACTTGATTTTATTTTCTCTTCAAATTAAACTCTTACCAGTGTTATGTGAAAATTGGTTAGTAAAGCTCTCACGAACCGGAAGGCACACTTTACTTTTTCTTGTTCTTAAAAATTTGACATTGTGGTCTTTTATGTTGAGTTGTTATGCTTGCAAGTTGTAAGTTGGATACTAGCCCAACCATGCCGTCATGGGGCAAGCTTTCAACATTGCACTTCTTATTTGAGTTGATATCGTGATCTTTTGTTTATGGATGCCCGCGGTGTGAAATGAATTGGGAATCTTGCGGGGATCATGAGTTTGTATATGTGTTAGGGAAACGCCTGGGCCGCCAATCTAAGCCATGCATAATTCATGGTGGAAATTTGCAGCATACCCATAGTGGACATTCGACGACGCATCTCAAAATAAAAAGCTAAACAAATAGCAAATAAAAGAGATGTCGAGGTGTTCATTGTCTGCTTGTCCTGTCATTTTGATGTGGGCTTGTTCCATGTCATCGGGCACGGAGGTACCCCGTTGGCGGTTCTCAATGATACATATATACTTACAATGACAAGAGCCTTGCTTGGGACTCTAAGTTGAGTAGCATGAGGTTTGGGTACTCGTATTCACGGGAC
Organism: Dactylis glomerata; assembly: GCA_007115705.1. Taxonomy (NCBI): domain Eukaryota; kingdom Viridiplantae; phylum Streptophyta; class Magnoliopsida; order Poales; family Poaceae; genus Dactylis; species Dactylis glomerata. The sequence continues at coordinate 890,485 of QXEO01000752.1, forward strand.
ACGAGGTTTTCAACTTATGATTTGTCAAGCATATGCATCATAATTGTTCTCGCATTAACTCTAACCATTCAAGATGCTTATGATGGGGGCAATGAGAGCTCAAAGCTGGTAAGTACCATAATTTTTGAAGGTTATAAAACTTGCAATCACTGCTTCCCTCCGCGAAGGGCCTTTCTTTTACTTTTATGTTGAGTCACCACCTTCTATCTTTATGCACCATTAAGAGAGCATAATTGTCATTCTTAGTATGATGTGCATTGTCCCAAAGTTTTCATTGATTGATTCATATTGTTGGTTTCACTTGTTCTCAAATTATTTGTATCTAGTCGCCCTCTTAAACTTGAAGGTGTCCTATGCATTTATGTTTTGCTCTCTATGAAGGACAAGCTGAAAACCATTTGTATGTTTTTCCTTATGATTTGAACACACGTTTGACTTTCATTGTTTCATTTTCATGATCTTTTGTTTGTGTTCATTTTCATGTTATAACATGGTTGCTAAGTTTGTATTGTCAAGATTATATCTTTCATGCCCATGTTTTAAGTTCTTATGATCCCAGCTCACAAATGCTTACATATATGATCAAGATTGTGTAGGTGCATGTCACCTCAAAAATTATTCTTTTGTTATCACTTACCTACTTGAGGACGAGCAGGAGTTAATCTTGGGGATGCTGATACGTCTCCAATGTATCTATAATTTTTGATGCTCCATGCTTGTTTTTACACCATTTGCCTACTGTTTCGTTACACTTCGTGGCACTTTTATGCATTTTCCAGAACCAACCTACTAACAAGTCGCCACAGTGCCAGTTCCCTGTTTTCTGCTATTTTTGTGTTTTAGAAAAGCTACACAGGAAATATTCTCAGAATTGGACGAAACAAGTTCCTGAAGTCTTATTTTTCCCGGAAGCTTCCAGAGATCTGAAGAGGAGATGGAGTGGGGCCACGAGGTGCCCACACACCAGGGCGGCGTGGCCTGGCCCCTGGCCGCGCCCCCTATGTGTGAGGCCGCCTCGGTCCACTCCTGATGATGCCCCTTCGCCTATAAAGACCCCCCGACGGGAAAAACCTAAGCACCCGATTAATTTTCCAGAAACACATCGCGATCCACCGCCGTCGTCGACCCGAGATCGGGAGGGTCTAGAAGCTCTTCCCGGCACCCTACCGGAGAGGGGAATCGCCACTGGAGGTCTTCTTCATCGCCATGCTTGCCTCCAGAGCGATGAGTGAGTAGTCTACCTTGGACTATGGGTCCATAGCAGTAGCTAGATGGTTGTCCTCTCCACCATGTGCTTCATGTTTAGATCTCATGAGCTGCCCTACATGATTGAAATCACCGTTATGTAATTCTACATGTTTGGTTTGTTGGGATCCGATGAATATTGGTGTTATGATTGAGTTGCTATACTGAAATATATCTTATGTTATCTCTTTGTTGTTTATGATCTTGCATGCTCTCTGTTGTTAGTAGCTATCTTGGCCGAGTACTTGCTAGTGACTCCAAGAGGGGGTATTTATGCTCGATAGTGGGTTCATGCCTCTATTTAATCTGGGGGAGTGACAGAAACCTCTAAGGTTGTAGATGTGCTGTTGCTACTAGGGAGAAAACAACATTCATATGCTCAAGGGCATATGTTTTGTTTACATTACACACTTTGCTTAATGCAATTATCTGTTGTTCGCAACTTAATACTCATGGGGTGTTCGAATGATATCCCCGGGAGTGGATTATTAGTCATAGATGCAGTTGGATGGCGGTCTATGTATTTTGTTGTAATGCCCAGAGTAAATCGTATAGTGATGTTCTTGACATATTACGTTTGTCTTTATTCTATCAATTGCCCAACTGTAATTTGTTTACCCAGCATGTGTTATTTATCTTATGGAGAGACACCACTAGTGAACTGTGGACCCCTATCCTATTTCCATCATATTGCTATCACCTGTTTACTTTACTCGCATTGTTTACTTTACTCGCATACTATTATCACTTTCCACTCGATATGCTCGTACCCTTTGTTTCAAGCAAACCGGTGAGATTGACAACCTCATCGCAAGTTGGGAACAAAGTATTTGGTTGTGTTGTGTGCAGATTCCGCGTTGCAGCTAGCAAAGCAAAGCTTGGACGAGGCGCCACATATAAATTGTCCGAAGCTATCGCTAAGCCAGTCTGCATCACCTTCAGTCGTATTGTCTGCTCTTCTCCTGATCGACATACCTTGGTTTCTTACTGAGGGAAAAGACTTGCCGCTGTGCTCATCATACTTTCCGCTTGGAGTTTCCCAACTTCCTGGCCATAATAATCATCAACTACACGCCAACCATCAGTAAACATGATTAAATGGATCAACATATGGATGAGTGAAACATAACAACTCAAATGCTTGCTTGAGATAGAAGGGAATAGGTTGACTCAACATAAAAGTAAAAGATTGTCCCTTCGCAGAGGGAAGCAGGGATTAAACATGTGCTAGAGCTTTTCATTTGTAAAACAGAGGTAAAAAGTTATTTTGAGAGGTGGTTGCTTTTGTCAACGACTAGCAACGAAGTTCTTGATATGTTCCATACTAAACAAGTGAGAGCGGTTCTGAGATGTTTGATTAATTTGGCACATTGATGCTCTTTTATAGCTTAGCACTCCTCCTCACCTTTTCCTTTCTCAAACCATGGCTAACCGATTCCATCGGGTGCCAACCAACTTTCACATACCATGGAGGAGTGCTCTTTTTTTTCCTTATTTAGAGATTACAATGGTCTGACCAGCTCCCTTGCAAAATTAATGATGAGCAGATGAAGCTGCCTAGTCGAGGGGTACTTAATTTAGTATGGAAGATAACAAACCCATCCACTACGTCCTCATGAGCTAAAAACAGTGGCACAAAATGAGAAGTATTTGAAGGTTTTTGAAATGTAGCACATGAAAATTTACTTGGAATGGCTTGAAATACCATGCATAGGAATTTATAGTGGACTCTTTGGAAGTAACTTGGCTTTTGGAATTAGATGCACGAGAAGTATTCCCTCTCAGTATAGGTTTTTGGCTAGCAAGGCTGGGTAGCAAGCATAAGAGTTGCATGAAACAAACAAACATACATATAATAGGAACAATCATGCAAACTTCCTTGAAGCTACAATGATTTTAACTTTGAGAATAATAATGCTTATAAGCCAATCATGAAGGAAAACTGAAGTGATGTAACTACAAGCACTTCTTTCTTCTATTCTACTCAAACCTCAAGGTAATGTTGCTATTGACCAAGCTAAGTTTGCCAAAACCAACTAAATTTACTCATGCTCCCAAAGTGATACCAATACTAATCAACAAGACTAGTCATATAAGAAAGATTGCAAACTAAAATAAAGTGTGCGGAAAGTAAACGATAAAGCTTCTCATTAATATTTCATTACCGCGACTCACACAAAGGGATACATAGATAACCAACTAAGGAGGATACTTCCACACTGCAAACTATTCTATAAGATAACTTCTCTATTCATGATATGACTCTACTTGAAAAGTAAATGAGTAAAAGATAATGATGTGATACCGCGGCACTCCCCCAAGCTTGGAACAAGCACTACAACAGGACCATGCCTACAACAATGCATTTATCCGTATCTAAATGCCCATATTGGCGTTGCTAGTGGCTATACCAACGGATAAATATGTGTTGCGTTTTTGGGCGTTGCTAGGGTACAATGCAACGCATATACATCTGTTGGTAACTGTAGCGTTGCTAGGTAGCAACACATACAAGTCGAGCTTAGAAACACCTATACCCATTGTTACATGTATGCTAGGGTTGTTCCGATGTGGATATATTCTCATTTTCTGTGACACACCAATTTAACGGCCATAAGGGTACAACAATACTTTGGGTGCCCATTTAATTTTGGTTTAGCGCATGTTTCTTACTGCCATGTGAATTTTTCCTAGAAGGTCATTTCATTTTATATACCTCTGCCCGTTGTTAGTTTTTGGCCCATTTAATATGGTTATTTTAGAGCATCTACTTCGTTCCCTTGACATGGCTGTTAGGATTTGGACCAGTTAATACCAGAACTGAACCATGTCACGTACTTACAATATATTGGGAACATACATATCCGGCATTACAACTAAAAATGATGTCACATATCCACAGTTACAACACAAAACTGGAACGAGTCTTCATACAATAGTATCATGCTCCCATTTTCTTGATGAATCTAAGAAGGATATAGTTATATGACTACAAATGACAGCTTCTTCATATATCTTTGGTTTTCTCAGCAGTGATATGAACCTGCAGAAATTTAGGTCATCAGATGGTGAAAGAGACAATTTTGAAATGTTAGAAAATAAAATACACCCACTGAACAAATCAGGATTTTATGAGCTGTAATGTACAGAACTGAAAGTCTGGCACAGGATAGCTAGTTACTGTTAGCATGTGAAGTATTGCGCGCACATTAATCTCAACCTGCAGCCTAGTAGCACAAAATGCAGCCGGGTGACATTGTTAAATAGAATAGTGCTAAACTATAAATGGTGTTCAGTTGGCTACAAGCAGAATATTACTCCACTTATAGCAGATAACTGCTGACGATCAAATGCTCAACTCTTCAGTAATTATCAAACACTTCAGACGAAAAAAGATAGCATGTTTACCATACAAAACCTAAGCATAATTCGTCTGAGTCTAATTTATGGATGTACCTGCAGGTGACGACATGCGTGGGGGTTGTAATCGCACTGTAATTGGCCTTCTTGGATTAGTTGCAGTGGACCATTGCTCGTACTCCTTTGCTCTAACACACAATGCAGATGACAAACAGTCGTGCGTGCCCGGCTTGGAGGTAACAACTGCAAAATGCAGATCGTCTTCCAGCGGCCGACATAGCATGGAAAATATTAACCCAGAATCAGCGACAAGATAAAATAAAAAATGGCAAAGAAGTAAATGACCAGAGAATGCTCCCTAGATACAAGGGCCGAGTCCAGGCGTCTTCTCCTGCCCGCTATCGGAAAGGAAATAAAGGAGTCAATAGTGAATACAAAAGCGAGATCCTGGGGAGAATAGAAGAAGGAAAGAACTTCACCGGATGTTATGAAGAACGAAGACTTCAGATGCGTAGATCTCACAGAGAGACCTGTTCACATGCATAGATATCAGAAAGAGAGAACAACAGTGTGGAATATAGAGAACAAATAGATCAATTGAAACGGAGACAAAAATACCTCACGATGCGGTGATGCCTCCCAAATCAGCCTCTGGATTATAGTACGGGAACTCGAGGAAGACCGACAAAGAGTTCCCAACAGCCACGCACTAGTGGGAAAAGGCTTATAGATAGATGTTTTACTAGTGGAGCACATTAATCAATATGCTCCACTAGTATTTACTAGTGGCGCATTATCAAATATGCTCCACTGATAATGTTTTTGCTAGTGGTGCATTATTCTCAAAATGCGCCACCAATAAGTCTGTGGGACCCACCAGAAGGGTCGTCGACAAAATATCTTGACTTATCAATGGCGCATTTGCAATATGCGCCACGCATATTTGACCCTTTAGTGGCGCATATTATGCATAATGCGCCACTGATAAGTATGTGGGACCCACATGGGCCCCACTAGCCTGACCCCTGCCAGTGTTATGCGTGGCGCATATAGCAATATGCGCCACTGATAAATAAAATATCAATGCGCATATTGCTATATGCGCCACGCATAACTAGTGGGGCCCACACCTCTAAAAAGGTGGCAGACTTATCAGTGGTGCATTTTGTTCAATATGCGCCACTGATAAGGTCGGCCAGATCTATAGGTTGGCAGCCCCACCACTACCATTTCATTATTCTCCATCCAACACCAAACTAGATCTAGGTCGTCCTCCTCCTCCCCACCACCTCAATTTCTCCATTCTTGCCTCCATTCTTAGTTTTTAAACCTACTTTGCTCCATAGTTTTGAGAGGGGAAGCCTCTCTAAGTTGTAGATCTACTAAACCAACTAGGTGAGTTGTTGGAGGACATGCATGTAGATGTTTTGTGTGGCCGGTGGACGTCTCGCGTGCGTTGTACACGCATGCATGCTTGTGTGTGGTGCATGAATGTTTACAGGTGACGAAGAAGCAAGAGCATGTTGCTTGCTACGGCGTGGTGCATGGATGTTTGCCGAAATATTGATTAACTTCCGTTTCGGCAAATTTTTGCACTACCCATACGTCCTATTTTTAGGAGAGGTCATGCCGAATTTTTCCGGCGAGCATGCATGCATGCATGTGTGTATGTGTGTGAGTGCATGATGATGTGTGATTCTAAGGTACTCTCTTTTCTCTATACCGCGCAGGCAACCATGGTCAGACACATGAGCGAAGGTCAAGTGGCTAGATACAAGGAACGCGCGGTGGCCGACATGAGGATGAACAAGAGGACCCACATAAGATGTCTGTGTCGAACATGCAAACTCGGGAGCTTACTTGACCCTGATTCCGCAGACGAGGGCGTACAAGATGATCATCACGAAGGAGATGGCGGCGGCGGACATGATGATGATCATCCCGAAGGAGATGGCGGCGGCGGACATGATGATGATGGAGAAGACGCGGCGTCGACGGGCACACAGACACGACTAACCTCAGCCTTGCAGGACCCACATGTTCAGGAACTGCTCCTCAAGGAGACGAGCAATGCGAAAGCTGCTGCCAGAGAGAAAGCCAAGCTGGAGCAGATGGAGATTGATGGGAAAACTCCGTTGTTTCCTAGGTGCCGACCCGAGGATACACGCTTGAGCGTCACGCTCAAGGCTCTGGAGATGAAGGCGGAAAGCAAATGGACCGACGTAAGCTTCAATAAAAACATGAGATTCTGGCAAAAACATCTTCCCAAAGGAAACACGTGTCCAACTAATATCGAGGAGGCCAAGAAAATCGTGTGCCCTTTGGACATGCCATACGTTAAGTACCACGCCTGCATCAATGATTGCGCACTTTATCGGGATGAGTACGCGGAGAGAACCATATGTCTGGTGTGCGGCCAAGGACGATACAAGATAGGGAACAAGAAAGTACCTCGGAAAGTGGTATGGTACTTTCCTATCATTCCCCGTCTGCAGCGGTATTTCGTAGACCCTAAGGAAGCAAAGCTCATGCGATGGCACGCGGATAGGAAGAAGACTGAAGATGATCCGCATAAGGGCAAGATCCTGACACACCCTTCGGACGCTAGCCAGTGGAACGCACTTGACATCGACTTCCATGAGTTCGGGGCCGATCCAAGGAACATCAGGCTTGGTATGAGCACCGATGGACTCAATCCGTTTGGCAACCAGAGTAGCATGCACAGTACCTGGCCCGTGTTTGTATGGACGTACAACCTCCCTCCATGGTTGTGCACCAAGCAGAGATATGTACACATGTGCATTCTGATTCAGGGGCCAAAACAGCCAGGTGTCGACATGCATTTGTATCTCGGGCTGTTGAAAGAAGAGCTAGCCACGCTGTGGGAGACACCTCCTCGTACGTGGGATGCATACTCAGAAGATTATTTCCCTTTGAGAGTCGCGTTGTTCACAATGGTGCAGGACTATCCAGGTTACAGTTACGTCTCTGGCCAGGTGAACCACGGACACAACACATGTGTCAGGTGCATGGATAAGACCCCGCATCTCCAGCTACCAAGGGATCTAGGTTCCTCGAAGACCGTGTTCCAACGGACTCGGATGTGGCTTCGAATGGATCACCTGTGGAGAAAGCGCGGAGACCTGTTCAATGGTAAAGAAGAGCTTGAAAAAGCCCCACGTCCGAGGAGCGGTGAAGTAATCGACGACATGCTGGAAAACTGGGAAGAGTGCCCTTTGCCGGGAAAGAAGCGTCCGAGGACAAAGCCGCTGCATGGTGTGTGGAAAGCGAGGTCTGTTTTCTGGGACCTGCCGTACTGGAAATACCTCCACACGCCCCATAGCCTTGATGTCATGCACATCACAAAGAACATATGTGAGAGTCTGCTGGCCACTATCGTCAACATGCCGGATAGGACCAAGGACGGGCCGAAGGCAAGACACGACCTGGAATTCCTTAGCATCAAGAAAGAACTTCATGGTCCGCCCGATAACGATGATGATGATGATGAGAACATGGACGAAGATACTCAGGGTCCCCGCAAGAGGGCTAAGAGGAGGGATGTGGTGTTTCCCACTGCCTGCTTCACTCTAAGTGAGAAGGAGCTCGAACAGTTTTTTAAGTGCCTCCTAGGAGTTAAAGTTTCTCACGGTTACTCTGGGAACATAGGCAGATATCTAGACGAAGCGAAGAAGTGGTTCAGCGGGATGAAGTCTCACGACTGTCACGTGTTGATGACACAGATACTTCCCGTTGCGATCCGAGGGATAATGGACGAGCACGTCCGTGAGACGTTGTTTGGGCTCTACAACTTCTTGACATCATCTCGAGGAAATCTATCGGCTTGAAGCAGCTCGACGCGCTGCAAGAAGAGATCGTCGTGATACTGTGCGAGCTTGAGATTTACTTCCCGCCCGCGTTCTTCGATATCATGGTGCATCTGCTCGTCCATCTCGTGGATGACATCATTCATCTCGGTCCGACATTCCTGCACAACATGATGCCGTTCGAAAGGCTGAATGGTGTTATCAAAGGATTCGTCCGCAACAGGTCCCGTCCAGATGGAAGCATCGCCAAGGGCTTTCTGACCTACGAGTGTGTCTCGTTTTGCCAGAATTATCTCCGCACCGAGGAGGACGACACGGACGACCCTGTCGGTCTGCCCAAAAGTACGCACCTCGGTACGCTTGCCGGATATGGTCACCGCGAGGGTTTTCGCGCCTTGCATGTCAGCGCGAAGGGTCGACGCCCCGACTTTGTCCGGGCACACCTCGTCGTGCTACAACACATCGAATTGGTTGACCCTTGGGTGGAGGAGCACAAAAGCTTTGTAGAGTAGAAGTTCATTGACCTAGGTCGGCCGAGGAAGAAGGGAGACGTAACAAGAGAGCACAAATCCAGCTTCACGGCTTGGTTCAAGGAAAAGCTTCACGGCTTGCAGTCGACGCCTTCTACGGAGGATGAAAAACTAATTTTTGCATTATCACAGGGCCCCGGGCACAACATGAGGACATATCAGGCCTACGACATCAACGGATATAGATTCTACACCGAGGAAAGGGACAGGAGTAGCGAATATCAGAACTCAGGAGTAACGATGCTATCCTATGCCAATGACGAAGCCACCGTCAAAGAAAGATTCTTCGGAAGGATCGAGGAGATCTGGGATCTTGACTATGCCGGAGAGAAGGTGCCGATGTTCCGTGTCAGATGGGCCAAGAGCGTCCAGAAAGAGGGCCGGTATTTCACCACCATGGTTATACCCGATGCCTCCACGAAGAACGCCTCCGCAAAAAATGAGCCATGGGTACTCGCGAGCCAAGTTGACCAATGCTTCTTCATCACCGACCCGTCAAAGCCAAGCCGTGTTGTCGTGAGGAGGGGCAAGAGGAGCATCATCGGAATGGAAGGACCCACCAACGACCAAGACTTAGAAAAGAACGGCGATCCAAAGATCGAAGAGGAATTCGACAAGTACTTCGACAAGCCGACTACCGCAGGAAGAAGGAAGACCACCCTACCTACTAAAGGTTGTCCGTTCACGAGAAGAAACCTCAACATTCCCGGCCTAAAGTATTCAACCACGAGGAAGAAGGGCAAGAAGATTGCAAAGAGACGCTAGCTCTAGCTAGCTAGCGTGGAATCGAGATCATGACATTTTTTGTGTATATTCATGGTTTTTTGAATAAACTATTACGATACTCACAAATAAAGTGAGAAAAAGATGTGACATGATGATGTTTGTGGTTTTTTACTATTGCAAACTATTATTTTGAAGTAACCTGCAAACAATTGTGAAAAAACAATTTAAAAAACAAACTTGTATTTGTTAGAAATTGTGTTTGTTAGAATTTGTGAAAAAACAATTTTTTAAAAAAAATTTGTGAGGCAACACCTGCAGGGGTTCGAACCCTGGATCCCCTTTGGATGCACAGGCCACGAAACCACTGAGCCATTGACAAGATCTTGTCATATGGCTGAGGCCGCGCTATTTGACTAAGTGTCAAATATGCGTGGCGCATATTGCACATAATGCGCCACGCATAATTGACGCTTAGCCAAACCCTAATACGATTCGGCTGGCCAATCTCCTCTATCTTCTTCCCCTCATTTCCCCCCCCCCCCGCCCGCCCTAACCCTAGCCCGTTGCCGCTCTCGTAGCCGTCGTCGCTCCACGCCGGACCAGGAGGAGAAGCCGCCAGCGAGGCTGGTCAAGAGGGAGGTGGAGTCCACGCTGAAGCCCTCACCGTCCTCGTCGCCGGCCCGCACCACCGTCCTCGGTCCCAGCAACGCTGCAAGGACGGCCCGGAGATCCGCCGGCTCTGCTCCACCGCCAAGGAGGTCTTCCTCGGCCAGCCCAACCTCCTCGAGCTCGAGGAGCCACCTGTGCGACTACAGGTAAACCCACCCTCTCCCCTGTCCTCCTCCTCCCCACCGACAAGGCGCAGTCTTGATTTCGCTCGCTCCATGGTCTAAGACACATCGGCTCTGCTTGAATAATGTAGCCGATGCACTTGCAGAATTGGTACTTCCTAGTTAATGCTATGCTCCTTAACTAATTAGATCTCACTGCACCATGCCTATGTGATTACTTCTGCTTGCTATAATCTGTTTGATTGAGACAGCGTTGTAACATGTCCTCGAATTATTTCATAATGGATTCAGCTACCATAAGAGAACTCTTCAAACCCTAGCTCCCACGTGAATGATCCTCGCTGATTTTCTGGGTGTAGGATTGGGTGGCACCGTAGGTGGGTTTGGGGAGAATTTAGAGGTACTAGGAAGGAACATGCCGAATGCGATTGCTGGTTCAGTAGGAGCATGTATTTGTTATTAGGTTGGGGATTCATCCAACTAATGGAGCGATGTTTTTTGCCTGGTTTGGTTAACTAAAGTGGAAACCGAGAACTTAACTTATTTATCTCCGTTTAATTATTGACTTGTCTTTTGTAAGTATACATTATTACAAACTATCAATAACCACAGACCTGGGGTTTATTTACGATCTGTGAATCCGTGATGAACTTATATAGTTATATGATAAGCAAGTGTTTCATAGTAACTGCCGAAGCAAAGCTAAATGTGGTATGCAGCTCTGCTCCAAGCATGTTTTCGTATTATGAACTGCTTATATATGATCAATCGTCATCCATGCTATGTTTTATTCTAGGCTTATGAATCCTTGCCATAGTATTTGTGATCATGCAAGCATGTTTTTGAACTTTGTCATTCCTTTCGTTGCATAACATATATACTCCATTCTAGGCTTATATATGATCGATTGTCATCCATGCTATGTTTTATTCTAGGCTTATGAATCCTTGCCATAGTATTTGTGATCATGCAAGCATGTTTTTGAACTTTGTCATTCCTTTCATTGCATAACATATATACTCCATTCTAGGCTTATATATGATCGATCGTCATCCATGCTATGTTTTATTCTAGGCTTATGAATCCTTGCCATAGTATTTGTGATCATGCAAGCATGTTTTTGAACTTTATCATTCCTTTCGTTGCATAACATATATACTTCATATCTATAGAGAGATGGCGAAGTGGTACGTGGTGTACAGTGGTCGGGTTCTAGGAGTCTACGAGGAGTGGGAGGACTGCCAGGCACCGGTGACCAACTTCAGCGGCAACCGCTACAAAGGGTACAAGACAAGAGAGCTCGCGGTCTCCAAGTGGAGGAGACACGTGTGGAAGAAGAATCGGATGAAGTTCTTGATCATGGTCTCGATCTTGCTCATCGTCATCGCCGGTGTGATCTATTTGAACTTTTTTTCGATGTTGGACTTGCTTATATATGATCGATCGTCATCCATGCTATGTTTTATTCTAGGCTTATGAATCCTTGCCATAGTATTTGTGATCATGCAAGCATGTTTTTGCACTTTGTCATTCCTTTCGTTGCATAACATATATACTACATGTCTATAGAGAGATGGCGAAGTGGTACGTGGTGTACAGTGGTTGGGTTCCAGGAGTCTACGAGGAGTGGGAGGACTGCCAGGCACAGGCCGGTGACCAACTTCAGCGGCAACTGCTACAAAGGGTACAAGACAAGAGAGCTCGCGGTCTCCAAGTGGAGGAGACACGAACCGGCGGCGCAGCCGAGGAGGCGCAGCCAACGTCGAGGAGGCGCAGCCGGCGGCCGCTCCGGTGCCCCCTCCCACCGCCGCCAACACCATACCCGGAGGTCGCTCTGGTGACACCACCTCCCGCCGATGCCAACACCGAGCAGCCGATCGCACCGGTGGCTCCCGGTCTTGCTCACCATTGCGGGTGTAGTCTACTCGGTCTTTTGGTGAGATGTCTAGTGTGTGTAATGTGTAATGTGTGTAATGCATGGACTTGGGCTATATATGCTCTAACACATATGGTCAATATTCGGGAACTTTGTCACTATTATGGATCTAATTGTTTGTGATGATGATATATTTGTTTTGTACTGCATGCTGTGTATTCTGCAGTTATATTGTATACTTATATATATTCTTGTGCATTGCTGTGTATAAATACCAGAAAATATCAATTTTTTTTGGACCTGTACGAAATATCAGTGGCGCATATTATAGGTGTTTAGTGGCGCATTATGTATTGGTGGCGCATATAGCAATATGCGCCACGCATAAGACACTAATGGCGCATATGCTATATGCGCCACCAATATTCAACATATGCGTGGCGCATATTGACATGCGCCACCAATAAACTGTTATTAGTGGCGTGGCAGTGGTGGCGCATCCCATATGCGCCACGCATATGCCAAAATGGTGCGCCACCAATAGGCTTTTTTCCACTAGTGACGGGAGCTCCTTGGTCATTGGCCAGTCACCGAGGTGACAGCTGTGGTGGGCGGCGAATGCTGTGGGGAGGCCGGATCTCTGCATCGCAAACTACGGTGGCCGGCGGTCAGCGGTCAGATGGTAGATCGGACTGGTTGGGAAAAATAAACTCCTTCTACGCAAAGTTAGGAGGCGCACGGCGGGGGTGGGGGACGATGGTCTATGGAGAGCAGATAAATATGGAGTATAATAACCCATGGTCCCACTTTTGAGTTTTTAACAACGCGCCCTACCGCGGTTTATATTTTCGGTCGCGCGCGCACACCGCAGCCGTGGACTTCCGTTTGGTGGAACGCGCGGAAACTTGAAACTATGTTGTTTGTATATCTGACAACGGATGCACATAGCAACACATATGTGTGTATCTACAATAAAAATTGAGAACACATATTCAAAGCGTTGTAGAGTATCCGTTGTCTTAGAGTGGGTCTCCTTGTAGTGAAGCCAAGGTGATGCCAATACCATGACGAATTACTCTTCTAGCGATGGTTGTGAGTCTTTATCATCATCGTACTTCCAAGGCAGAGGTCCCCCGTCAAGGAAGGATGTCTTGGTCTCCAATATCCTGAAACTTGCAGCAGCACTTATTTGTTTAAACCTAGCTTCATACTCACAGTTTTGGTTCTGCAATTCGTAGAGTTGTGCTTGTAATTGGTTAGTGGTCTCATGGAGCGAAAAGATGTCCTTCCAGAGTTTTGTAGTCTCCTTCTTCGCGCTCTGCCATCTTCTTATATTTAAAAACTTCTTGTTCCAGTGCTTCCATCCTAGCTTTGAGACTCCCTTCTCCCTTAGGGCCTTGGGCATCTGTAATCTGCAACTCCCCATCCTTGAGTAACAACTCCTTCGGATGCATCTTCAGCTCCCTCATGTACGAATTAATGCTATCCGCAAGAGAGTTCTCCTCGGATGGACCGGACGAAGACATTGTAACTCCAAAGCTGAGAACAATCTCCTGACAGGAACAGCTCAAAACAAAAACACGACGAGAAAATGATATATACACCTTGGGTACTCCGGGGGGTTATAAAGGCGAAAATTATACATTGAGGGGAAATCACAGGAGGAAACCGGGGCGGAAACGAGATCCGGGGTGGACTCACCACAGGGCGGCGCGGCCTAGGGTGGGCCCGCGCCCCCTGGTGGTGAGGAGCCACCGGACTCCGTCTCCTGCCCGTTTTCATCTCGTGATTTTTCATATTTATCAAAAACAATAAAAATATTAAAAGAAAAGTTTTTTGCGAACCTTTTCTGACTAGAACTGTTACCTATTCAAAAACGAACTCTGTAGGTTCCTCCATATTGTCCTGGATGAATTCTTCCGAAGTAACTGTTTGAATAACATCAACATCTTCATTATAAGAATCTCCAGCAATATAATGTTTGAGTCTTTGCCCATTCACCACTTGTGAAGTGTCATATTTCAATGAAGCAATCTTTATAGCACCTGAGCGGTATACTTCCACAATAACATATGGTCCTACCCATTTTGAGAGTAATTTTCCTGCAAAAAATCTGAGACGAGACCTATACAATAGAACTTTCTCACCAACGTGAAACTCTCTCTTAAGAATTCTCTTATCATGCCATTGTTTGACTTTCTCTTTGAAAAGTCTGGCATTCTCATAAGCTTCGTTTCTCCACTCATCTAGGGTACTCAAATCGAGCAACCTTTTCTTACCAGCAAGTTTGAAATCTCTATTAAGCTCTTTCACTGCCCAAAAAGCTTTGTGTTCTAATTCTAAGGGCAAGTGACACGCTTTTCCGTAAACCATTTTATAAGGAGACATACCCATGGGGTTCTTATAAGCAGTTCTATAAGCCCATAAAGCATCGTTTAACTTGCTAGCCCAGTTTTTCCTAGATCTATTAACAGTCTTTAGCAAGATAGACTTGATCTCTCTATTTGAAAGCTCTACCTGCCCACTAGTTTGGGGATGATAAGAAAAAGCAATTCTATGATTAACGTCATATCTAGCAAGAGTTTTTCTAAAACCGCCATGAATAAAATGAGAACCTCCATCAGTCATAAGATATCTAGGCACACCAAACCTAGGAAAAATAACATCCTTAAGCATTTTTAACGAGGTCTCACCATCGGCACTCTTTGTAGGTATGGCTTCTACCCACTTGGTAACATAATCAACAGCAACAAGTATGTGAGTATAGCCTTTTGAAGGAGGGAAAGGACCCATAAAGTCAAATCCCCAACAATCAAATGGTTCAATAACAAGAGTATAACTCATAGGCATTTCATTTCGTCTAGAAATATTACCAACTCTTTGACATTCATCACAAGATAAAACATACTTTCTAGCATCTTTAAAGAGGGTTGGCCAATAAAAACCTGATTGTAGAACCTTTTGTGCGGTTCTATCTCCAGCATGATGCCCTCCATAAGCACTGTCATGGCATTTTCTTAATATTTCTTGTTGCTCATATTCCGGAACACATCTTCGCATAATACCATCAACTCCTTCTTTATATAAATGTGGTTCATCCCAAAAGTAATGCCTCAGATCATAAAAGAATTTTCTTCTTTGCTGAGCTGTAAAAGTTGGAGGCAAATACTTGGAAACAATAAAGTTAGCATAATCAGCATACCAAGGAAGGTCTCACGAAGTTACATTTATTGAAGCCAACTGTTCATTTGGAAAACTATCATTAACAGGAATAGGATCAAAAGAAATGTTTTCCAATCTAGATAAATTGTCAGCAAAAGGATTTTCAGCACCTTTCCTATCTACAATATGCAGATCAAACTCTTGTAAAAGCAACACCCATCTAATAAGCCTAGGCTTAGCATCCTTTTTAGACATAAGATATCTAATAGCAGCGTGATCAGTATGAATAGTAACTTTAGAATCAACAATATAAGGTCTAAACTTATCACATGCAAAAACAATAGCAAGAAACTCTTTCTCAGTAGTAGCATAATTCTTCTGAGCTGCATCAAGAGTCTTGCTAGCATAATGAATAACATTCAACCTATTATCTACGCACTGTCCAAGAACAGCACCAACAGCAAAATCACTAGCATCACACATAATTTCAAAGGGTAAATTCCAATCAGGTGGTTGAACAATAGGAGCAGTAGTCAAAGCCTTCTTAAGAGTTTCAAAAGCTTCCTTACAATCATCATCGAAGACAAATGGTACATCTTTTTGAAGAAGATTAGTAAGGGGCTTTGAAATCTTAGAGAAATCTTTAATAAACCTCCTATAGAAACCAGCATGACCAAGAATACTACGAATACCTTTAACATCTCTGGGACAGGGCATTTTCTCAATTGCTTCCACTTTTGCTCTGTCAACTTCAATACCTCTTTCAGAAATTTTGTGTCCAAGGACAATTCCTTCATTCACCATAAAGTGGCATTTCCCCCAATTAAGAACAAGGTTAGTTTCTTCACACCTCTGCAAAACTTTATCAAGATTGTGCAAACAATTATCAAAAGAAGTTCCATAGACGGAAAAATCGTCCATGAAAACCTCCACAATTTCTTCACAAAAACCATGAAAAATAGCAGACATGCATCTTTGAAAAGTAGTAGGAGCATTGCATAAACCAAACGGCATACGTCTATAAGCATAAGTTTCATAAGGACAAGTAAAAGTTGTTTTCTCTTGATCTTCCTTTCTAACAGCAACCTGAGAGAAACCGGAATAACCATCAAGAAAACAAAAATGAGTCTTCTTAGATAACCTCTCTAACATTTGATCTATAAATGGTAAAGGATAATGATCTTTCTTAGTAACTTTGTTAACCTTTCTATAGTCAATGCACATCCTATAACCAACTACTACCCTTTGAGGAATAAGCTCGTTATTCTCATTAGGCACGACAGTCATACCTCCTTTCTTAGGAACACAATGAACAGGACTAACCCATCTACTATCAGCAATAGGATAAATAATACCAGCATCAAGGAGCTTCAATACCTCATTTCTTACCACATCCTTCATCTTGGGAATTAAGCGGCGTTGATGCTCAACAACTGGCTTCACGTCTTCCTCCATGTTAATAGCATGCTGACATAAAGTGGGACAAATTCCTTTAAAATCATCAAGAGTATATCCCATAGCTCCTCGATGTTTCCTCAATATCTCCAATAACCTTTCTTCTTCCTTTCCTGAAAGCTTAGAACTGATAATAATAGGATATATTTTCTTATCATCTATATAAGCATACTTAAGATCATCAGGTAAAGGTTTTAATTCAAAAACAGGATCTTCATTAGGTGGCAAAGTGGTACCAAGATCCTCCACAAGTAAATTGTGCTTAATCAGCGGTGGTTGACAAAGGAAAACATCGTCAATCTCTTCTCTTTCCTTCCTGTAAACATCACTTTCATGGTCTTCCATGAATTGCTGCAAAGCATTATTAGGAGCAAGGGCAATAGAAGCAAGCTGTTCAACTCAAAAAATTTCATTAGGCATGTCATTTTCATAAGAAGTCTTAGCAAACTTAGAAAAATTAAACTCATAAGATTCTCCATTAAACTTAGTGAAAAATTTCTCCTTCTTACAGTCTATCACAGCACCACAAGTATTCAAAAATGGTCTACCAAAAATAATAGGACAAGTTTTACTAGCTACCTTACCTAGTACTAGAAAATCAGTGGGATACTTAGGGGTTGTTTGGTTGAGTGGCTATCCACTGGATGGCAGGGGATATCCACTTTTTTTGTGGTTATCCAGTGTTTGGTTTAAAGAGTAGAGGGGATATGGATAGCCACTTTTGGCTCAAAATGGTGGTTGAGCATATCCCACGAAAAGAGCTGGATGAGCTCAACCACTTTCGGATAACTCCTCCGAATCGTTATCTTGTTCGCTCACCCATCTTTCTAAGGGAAAAAACATCTTTTCTCCCTCCATGGCTCCAGATCGAGGCAACCAGAGGACTTGACCAGGGCTAGGAATGACCTGGGAGCCTCGACGGAGATGGCACACAGGCATAGGCGGGAGCAGGCAGCTGGCGCGCCGCCAGGCAGAGCAGGCGTGGGCGGGTGCGCACACGGATGTAGGCGGGAGCAGGTGCTAGCAGGTGTGCACGCCGGCCTAGGCTGCCCGGCCTCTCGGATGCGCACGAGGGCGTAGGCGACTCGGCCTCTCGGATGCACGCACCGTCAGATAGAGCGTGTGTGCCGCTGGGCAGAGCATGCGCGGTAGGGCGCGCCGCCAGACCGAGCGGGCGGTGCTCGTGGAGGCCGTCCGGTGGGCGCTCGTGGGGGGGGGGAAACAGTGAGGTGGAGGCCGTCCGGTGGGCGCTCGTGGGGGAAAACGGTGAGGTGGAGGTAGAAGATAAGGAGAAATGAAAAAAAAGGTCACGGTTGGCTTCTAGATTTTGAGTGGCTATCCCTAACCACTTTTTTCCCTACTTTAGCCAAACAAAAAAGTGGCTATCCCTAACCAGCTGGTTGGGGATATCCTCATCCCTTAAATGACATCTTCTAGACCAAACAGCCCCTTAGTCTTACCACATAGAACTTCCACATCTCGAACAATACCAAGAGGCCAAACAGTCTCTTTGTTAGCAAGCTGAACAACCACATCAATATCTTCAAGTTCACAAGGGCCAATCGCATGCATAATTTCTTTGTAAAGCTCTAAAGGAATGGCACTTGAACTTGCACCAATGTCACATAAACCATAATAGCAGTGATCTCCAATCCTGACAGAAATAATAGGAACACTTGTTTTCCTACGCCTATTAGGATGTGAAATAATGTTAGTAGCATCTTCACAAAAGATAACGTGTTCATCCCCTACATCTTTAGTAACAAGGTTCTTCACTATAGCCACAGGAGACTTAATAGTGATTTGCTCATCAGGTTCCATAGCTTTCTTATTACTTTTATTAGACACACTTACCAAAGTAGAATGCTCTTTTACCTTAGCAGGGAAAGGTGTCTTCTCAAAATAAGGTTCAGGCAAAATGCCATCAACAGTACAAACTTCAGTAGCTGCAGCAGGAATATGACTAATGGAATCTTTATAAGGCGCATGATATTTGTTCCAATCTTTCTTTGGAACATCAAGATAAAAGGCAAAGGCCTTAAAACAGTTAGCAAGTATTTGAGAATCAAGACCATAAGCAGTGCTAACATTATGAAAGTCATCGGTTCCCATAAAAGTTTTAATGCATTCATAATCATAATTTATACCTGACTTCCTACCTTTGTCGTTTTCCCAACCTTCAGCATTCTCTTGGATACGATCAAGAAGTTTCCACTTAGCATCTTCTTTCATATGAGTAAATGATCCAAAACAAGAAGCATCCAAATAATCCTTATCAGGAAGAGTAAGCCGCGCATAAAAATTATCAATAATAATATTATTGGGGAGCTCATGAATGGGGAATTTGAGCATTAGTAACTTCAATCTCCCCCACACTTGGGCAATACTTTCTCCATCATGAGGCCAAAAGTTATATATCTGATTACGATCTTTATGAATTTCACTTGGAGGATAAAACTTGGAATAAAAGAGATGCACAATTTCCTCCCAAGCAATAGATGGACCATCTTTAAGCAGCCGATACCACTCCTCAGCTCTGCCTTTCAGTGATAAAGAGAATAGCTTCCTCTTGACCTGGCTCGGTGAAATACCTGCACACTTGAACAACTCGCATAATTCATGTATAAAAAGTAAGTGATCACCCGGATGGACAGTTCCATCTCCTGAATAGCAGTTATCCATAACACGTTCAACAATTTTCATAGGTATTTTAAAAGGATCTAATTGAGCAGGTGGTGGTGGTTCATCAACATGTGCAGCAGTGGTAGTAGTGTTCCCGAATAGGAAACCAAATGGAGAACTCTCCATAGCAAAATAAAATAAAAATAAAAGACAGAAATAAAAATAATACTCACAGTGACGGTTACCTTTACCAATTCCACTCTTCAATAGTGCTTCACTCCCCGGCAACGGTGCCAGAAAATAGTCTTGATGACCCACAAGTATAGGGGGTGTATCGTAGTACTTTCGATAAATAAGAGTGTCGAACCCAACGAGGAGCAGAAGGTGTTGACAAGTGGTTTTGATCAAGGATTCACTGTAAATACTAGCAAACGGGTTTTCAGGGGTATTTGGTAATGTAAATAAATAAAGTGCGAGTAAATAAAAGATAGTAGTAATAATTACAGCAAGTGGCCCAATCCTTTCTTTAGCAAAGGACAAGCCGGTTGTGTAACTTATGATAACCAAATGTTCTCGAGGACACACGGGAGTTTCTGTCAAGAGCTTTCGCTTCATGCCGCTAAATAATCTTTATTGGTTTGATAAGTGTTATGAGGGTGAACCTGTGCTAGTGCACTACCCTTACTAGGATAAATACACACTTGTGATTATACCCCTTGCAAGCATCTACAAATACAAGAAAGTAATTAAGATAAATCTAACCACAGCCTTAAACTCTAAGATCCTACGCTCCCTAGTGTAATGGTTTCCCAATGGAGGTTTAGGTTTCTGTCACTCCAGCAACCCCACAATTGGTAGCCAAATACACAATGCGTCTCACTAGGCCCATAAATGGTGAAGTATCATGTAGTCGACGTTCACATGACACCACTAGTGAAATAGCACCACAACAAATAAATATCAAACCATTAAATATTACTCAACAATAATCCACTACTAACATCTTGACTTCTCCCATGTCCTCAAGAATTAAATGAACTACTCACAAGACATCATGTGGATCATGATCAGAGGTGAAATAATGGTAAATAACAATCTGAACATAAACCTTAATTCAACGGTTCCACTCAATAGCATCAACCACAAGAGTAATCAACACCGGAAAAGTTTCTCCTAAGAATTTAACAAGATCCAACTCAAGATGTTACAGCGGGATGGCGTGGTGATGGTGAAGATGAAGGTGCTGGTGATGGAGATGATGATGATGATCCCGATGAAGTCTGGTGCGATGGTGATAACGATGGCGACGATCTCCCCTCTCTGGGAAGGAATTTCCCTGGCAGATTTCTGCCTGCCGGAGAGCTTTTCTCTCTCTGGTGTTTTCTGCTCCGTAGAGGTGGCGGTGTCTATCTTTGAGCCCCTCTCGCCTTCTCCTTCTGGCTTCTTCAGTCTTTTGGTAAAATATAATTTTCTTGCATTTTTCTAGAATTTTCCTGATCTTCAAAATATGGTGCCTTGACGGTCCTTTTTCCAGCAGAATCCTGACTCCGGCAGCAAATCCTCCAATGATCATCAAACATGTAAAAACAGAGGAAATAACATAAGTATCATCTCTAAATATGAAATATATCAATGAATAATATTAAATTATGATACAAAATAGTGATGCAAAATGGACGTATCAAGCGTCAGGATAATGAAAAGGCCTAGCAAACAAAGTGCATCTTGAAATTCTAACTGCGGCAAACGCATCAAATTATGTCTTACCCGAGTAGCTGATCGAGCCAGAAAAGCATCAGGCTAACGAAAGGATCTTACGTACGATCAATAAATTATAAAAGAACTCTGAGTCATATTTTACATATTATATCATCATTACAATCTGGAAACACAATATATCTTAAAGTGACAAAGTATTTCACAACTCTTCATATTTTCTGCATGAGTCGACAAATTCATCAAAATCATCGAGTCCTTCAACAGGAGCCGAACTTCTTCGAGAGGTACAACTTGAGTCTATGCCCGGCTAAAGTAACCGAACATAGACTCGTGGGGCTACTCCCATCGGGAGCGCCGGCCGCGCACCCGCTAGAAACACAATTTTGATAAAGAATTCAACAAGAAGAGAAGAATAAGATGAAAAAAATTGAGTCTATGATCGACCACAAGTATCCGACCATAGCCTCGGGGGCTACTCCCATCGGGAGCGCTGGTCGCGCACCCGATGAAGAATTACTTCGAGAAGACAATGAATAAAGAACAAGGAAGAAAATTTTGAGTCCACTGTCGGTGGCAAGCACCAGAAAATAAACTCGACATTTCACTCCCATCGGGAGAGCAGATTCAAGAACCCGACGGTTTGGTCCATTGCATTTAAAGCCGAAGATATATGAAGTCGAATGGAAGAAATCAAAGATTGAAGAAGTCGAAGATTGAAGAAGTCAGAGAATTGAAGAAATCGAAGATAAAAGAAGTCGGGAAATTGAAAAGATTGAAGTTTGGAGACTCAACCTGAGTCTGCGACTCAAGTAGAGTCTTAGGGGCTACTGACGTGGGTATGCCCTTCGGGTACCCACGGATTAGTATACCGGGTTTGGCCCATTATGGAGGTGGACCAGAACAAGGACTCGAAGATTGACTTGGAGACAAAGAAAGGCAACTCTAATTTGTATTCGACTAGAACACTTGTAAACCCTAGCCTGGTTGCATATATAAAGCCAGGCATGGGCGCCCCTAGAGGGACATCGAACATCGTGAGATAGAAGATACAAGATATATTAGACATAGATTAGATACAAAACTCCGCCTACGGTGGCTCCCTGTAAACACCATTATGATCATATACTAGATTGCTAGCAGGACGTAGCGATCCTCCACCACGGGGACGTGAACCTGGGTATGTCGTGTGCTAATCTTGCTCCCGGAATCTCTAGTTGTCGCCTTTCCCCGATACAAAGTCCTTCATCTAGGACATTTGCCTAGCTAACTCTCATCAGGGGGTCTTCAGCAACGACCGAAAGTGCCAGTCGTGGTAGATGGACACTTTTCTTCTAGTGTATCCCAGACATTGCCCAGACTGTTTGGATTGCTTGTGACTGTGCATAATGGTTACTTTTGGGGCCGTATAAAAAGCCTTCTTCCACCTTGGAAAGGCACAATTTTCACATCCCTTTGAGCCCTTCCATTGTTGAGCTTCAATTCCCTTGATTCCTCCACATTTGCCACTCAATCTTGCAATGACCCCTAGATCTACATTTCCATCCAAACAAAAGTTCAATCCCCGCGTTGAGAAAGTTTGGTCTTGTTACTCTTGGGTTTGTGGGGAACCCTAGATGGTTGGAGTTGCCTTGAGAGGATTTGGTGTGTGGATTCCCATCAAGGAGTTTGTAAAAGGTGTGAGGATCACCTCAAGAACCCGGATAGTGGAAGGGATCTCGCTTTCTATGGAGGGCTCGAGGGCTCTCACTTGGTTTGTAGATCTCAAGGGAGAATAAGGGTAGATCTGGTGAGGTATCATGTGGGCTTTGTTTGCCACGGCCTCTCCAACAGAGATTAGAGTCCCCCCAAGGACTTGAACTTTGGAATAAATCACTGTGTCATTGCTCCCTCTACTTTCAGTTATTTCTATACTTGACTTCACTTATTGTTTCTTGTATCTTGTTTGTTGTTTTTCATCATATTGGATTGTTCATCTAGTTGTTTTAGGGTCACTTTATTTATCTGCATCTATCCTGAAAAACAACCAAATTGATAAAAATTTGTAGTTGCCTATTCACCCCCGCCTCTAGGCGCCATCTTTGATCCTTCAATTGGTATCAGAGCGTAGGTTCTCTATTATTAGGCTTCACCGCCTAGAGAGCAAAGATGATCCCCAAGGAGATGGAGGACCAAATTAAGAAACTCACCACAATGGTGGAGCATTATCTAGTGAACTCGCGGATGCGAAAGAGATAAATTCTCTTGCTCCATTTGATGGGGCTTCGGAGACTAGAATTGAGGTTGAGGATGACATCGATAAGTTGAAATCCAAAACTCTCAAAGAGTGTCTTCCGGGTCTCCAAAATGCGAACTACTCATATGAGACGGCTTCCCAAAGCGTTCATTTGCATATATAACACCGGGCCCGCCACCTACACTCACTAACTCCAACTATGCTATATGGTAATGTCAAATGCAAGACCATTTTTGTGGAGTTAACTTTGGTTTGTGGAGAATTATTTGTTCAGGTTATGAAGAACCAAAAGATCTAGATCACAAGACTTGCCATGAGATTGTTGCCCATCAACTCAATTTCCAAGAAAAGTCAATTATTTGGAAGAACATGTCGGGTGAGCTTTACATCCGTACAAGCCTTTGCAAGACCGCCAAGGAGATATGAGATTCTCTCAAGAAGATTCATGAGGGAGATGAAAGCATCAAGGGTTCCAACTTTGAGAAGCTAAGGATGAAGTATGAGTCATTTTCCATGAGGATGGATGAGACCCCGAACAAGTATATATTCGGTTGAATGACCTTATGATCAAGTTGATGAGCTTAAAGAGTGGGATTTCATGGTTAGAGAATCATGAAGTAGTCAAGAAATTTCTTCGGGTCATTATGTTAACCCATGAAGATATGACTTTCCAAATCCATTGAAGCCCTGACTTTGCCACACTCACTCCCGATGATGTTATCTCAATCTTCAAGACTCACCGTGAGTACAAAGAGACCGCTCAAGAGATGCGTATGCGTTGTCAACTCATCGAGGCTGCCCAAGCAAGAGTTCAAAAACCAAGTTTAGCTCTCAAAGCTAGAGAGAAGGTTGTGGCAGAATCAAGTGAGGAATAAGATGAAGATGAGGCCGCCAAGCTCTACAAGGAAGGTATGTAAGAAATTTCTTTATTTACCAAGACCTTCCATAAAAAGTTCAAGCCAAGATTCAATTGAAAGTTCACCAAGAGCTATAGCAAGCCGGAGCCCGAAACGTTTTGCTATGGGTGTGGAAGCAAAGATTATTTTGTTCGTGAGTGCCCGGATCCCAAGAAGAGAGGTGACAAGGACAAGAGTAAGGACAAGAAGAGAAAGATCTACTTCAAGAGTGACAAGAAGGAGAAAGCCTTCTTAGGTATGCCCGGTTGGTCTGACTCCTTCGATGATAGCGGAGAGTCAAACTCTCATACGCGCAAGGTTTGCTGGAAAACCTGAGCCAAACCTAGTTGAAGAACTCAAGATGAAGAGAGTAGAAAAGGAAGAACCTGAGAAACTAGACTATAGCAATGCTCCAACACCGGAGTACTTAGATAGTATAGCTTTATTAAACACCAACTTAAGCCCATCTTTCATAAGTTGGGAGCCACTAACGAGACTCTTCTTTATAGAAGGGTTATTCTGCACATTCTTCAGTTGCACGATCTTCCCTAAAGTACATCTACCGTGCCAACACCAAACAGTGGCATGTAACCCATTTCCTATCATCATGGATGAACCTTGGGCCTGATAAGAGGTAAACATGGAGATGTTAACACACACATGAACATTACCACCCATATCAACCCACCATTATGTGGGCTGAAACATCAAAAGAACAACATGTAAAAATTTACCATACCCAGTAGTTCCTTCCTTAGTATTGCCAATGACCATGTTGATAGAATTGGTGTTCTCTTCAGCATGAACCTTCTTTCTTTGCGTTGCTGACAGAGATGAGCCCAATGGCCCACCTCGCCACTCATCCAGCAAGGCTCTTTGTTCTCCTTATTTTGCTCCTTCCTCTGAAAGTTGGTTGTCTAGGAGACCTTGTTCTTGTGGGCATTTTTTTGCACCATGTTGGCACTAGAACATTCTTAGGTTCTACTAGTGTGTTTGTCTTTTGCCCTCGTGTTCTCTTCAACATTAAGAGAGCCAATGATATTCTCAACAGAGAATTCTTGCCTATGATGTTTCAGTGAAGTGGCAAAGTTCCTCCACGAGGGGAAATCTTAGCGATAATATATCCCGCTATGAACTTGTTAAGAAGCAAACACTTGAGGAGCTCAAGTTCCTTAGCCATAATCTACAGCTCATGACCTTGTTCTACTATAGATCGGTTGTCAACCATCTTGTAGTACTGAACTGCTTCATAGCATATAGTTCACCGCCGACATCAGCCATGTGGAATTTGGCCTCCAAGGCATCCCACGGTTCTTTCCCATCTCAGATGTGCAGATAAGCATCGACCAAGTTATCTCTAAGCACACTTAGAACGGCACCCACAAAGAGCATGGCGGCATCCCTGAATGCTTTCCCATGATCAGAAGTAAGTGAACCTATGTGAGAACCAGCAGCAACTCCCTGCACGTCAATAGTTGTAGCCACAACATGGTCTTATTCTTCCATCTCTTGAAATGAGCATCTGTAAAAGGGCTTAGTCTGAGCGCAGCAACAAAACCAACTGGCAAATATTGCTTAATCATATATGGTTTTTCATTTGTGAGGATATTAAGCAATTTTTGAGTGAGTTCAATTACCGAGCAACACATTAGCACAAGCCAACTTAACCATATGTAGACATGCAAGCACATATAGCGGGCACGACTTGTGTGGGATCTAGGCATACAATAGGATCATAGGATCTCATATTCCCGACCACTAGATGTAGAACCTATGGTACAAATCAGATTTCTAGATTTGTGAATCATTTTGTAACGAACACCCCGATGTATTACGTATTGTAGTTATGTGCCCTTCCATTAACCTGGTTCTACTCTCAAAACTTTGAACAAATCTAATAAAGTCTGAACCCAAGCTTCTAGAGAATTTGGCACATATTTTAGAGAACTAACAAAAACATCAACTGTTTGGAAGAATTACTTTCAGTTTGAAATATCCAAATACATCGCATACGATGCATACAAAAAAAAGATTAGGCAGTCTAGAAGATGCATGACATGCAACAACGAAAAACCAATTCTACATATATGTGGGTGTCCCGGGCTTATCCTGAACGTCCACACTCAGCCCTTGTGGGTAATTTTCAGAAAACACACCCAGCTACATTCATATCTGATGAACGAGTCCCATCTATCCTTTCTGGTGAACCAGTCCCGGTCTGGAGCTGGTTGTCGGTGACGGAAGATGAGCGGCAACCGGAAGCCCGCAACCGGCGGCCAGATGTGTGGCGACGGCCTGGAGGCTGATTTGCTATTCAATTTGTTTCCAAATCCAGTTGTTTCAGTTGTTTCCTCTATCTCATTGTTTAAGATCCATTCATGTAGCATGTTCTGGATCCGATTTATTTCTTCAATTCCATGGTCCATGGTTAATTGTTTCTTCAATTAAGAAATCCATTCCAGAACTGTGGTGATTATAACGTGGGGCAAATCCCTTTGCAAATCTTCAAGGGAGGTTCATGCACATGTGGACACCACCGATGGCCGGCGAGCAGCCAAGGCTAAGCAACCTCTTGCCTTACTTCGTATCTCTTATCCTTGCCGCCCATCTCGCAGACGGTAGCATCACTGGTGGCAGCCATAGGTGGCGGCGAGGTGCTCGTGTTGGCCAGACTCGAGCGTCCACGACGCGTGCGAGCCGCTCCGGCATGGTGCGCACCAGCACGCCGGTAGAGTCCGACGTCGCTGTTTGGTGCAGCCACCGCGCATTCTGCACGGACCAGAAGCCGCCCAACGAGGTTGGAGAGAAGCCAACGGCGGCTCGCCGGTGGAGTGCTGCCCGTGCCCCATGGCACATGACTAGAAGAGAGGGCGCATCAAACTGTACATATACACTGATATGTTGGACATGTCCACTTTGATGTCTATAGTAGCGTGAAGATGGACTTTGTACATGATGAAAGTGCAAAACGGTGCAGCACGAATCTTGACGCTTTGTACACCATAGGATAAGCCAGGGACACCCACAACATGGTAGAATCGTTGCGTTCCATGCAACAAGGATTAAGCAATGTTCTTCACGGCCATCTGCAAGAATGACTGCAGCGAGCATGTGCGGCCACAGCGCGAGTGTTAAACTGCTAATTACCAAAACTAAACATTGAATCTTCTTAGTTGGTCCTTCTCCGGTATTTTTGGGTCCAGGAACTTGGTGTAGATCATGTGGGGAAAATCAAGATCTTCAAAATCTCCATGGCTGTCGCGGTGTCTCCACCGTTGACCTCGGTCACCTTCATCCGCAAAAGCAAAATGGAATAGTTCCGTTGGCAGGTTTCCACTGGCGAAGCCTCTGGCCGCCATCGTCGTTGTCGGCTTCTCCGGGAGGAAAAGGGATTTGTAAACTTGGTTCAGATACGGGATGGGGATGGGAGGATATAGAAGTAGAATACACAGTAGGACAAGGTGCTTTGTGCAAAAGTATTCCACCAAATCTGGTAAATCTGATCTGTACCACAATCTTCACATCCAATGGTCCATAGTATCTAATCCTTTGATCCCACCTGGGTCCCGATCCTATACAAGACCACTGTTGACCTTGGTCGCCTTCATCCGCAAAAGCAAAATGGAATAGTTCCGCCGGCAGGTTTCCACTGGCGAAGCCCCTGACCGCCGTCGTCGTTGTCGGCTTCTCCAGGAGGAAAAGGGATTTGTGAACTTGGTTCAGATACGGAGTGGGGATGGGAGGATATAGAAGTAGAATACATAGTAGGACAAGGTGCTTTGTGCAAAAGTATTCCACCAAATCTGGTAAATCCGATCTGTACCACAATCTTCACATCCAATGGTCCATAGTATCTAATCCTTTGATCCCACCTGGGTCCGATCCTATACAAGTTGTCCCCCATATATAGCAGATCTATAAATGGAACAAAAAATAGTATAAAGTAGAAGATAAGAAACACATATAGAGCGATCCGGAAGGCCGGCACCGCAACAACACCACGATTGTCACCCATGGTGAAGGTCAAACTCACCAAGTCTGGAGAGGATGTTGATCGGCGAGAAAGAACTCGAACGGAGGCAGACAATCGCCTAAAACACTCCCTAAAAAGGATCCCAAAAGCTTGGGAGCGGAGGTGCGGATCGAACCGCATGGAAGATAGGGACACACTTGCGAGCATACACCCGCACGTGGACACGTATCCAACTCAGTTGGTGCACCGAGCAAAAAATTTAGTCTTCCACAAAATAAGTTCCTAACTCAAACTTAATTCATGAAACGCATTACGTACCCAACCGCACCAAGCAAAAATTTAGTCTTCCATAAGTTTGTAACTCAAACTCGATTCACGAAACGCGACACATGAGGTGCAATACAAGGCGTGGTGTGGCAAGGCGGAAGGAGTGTGCGCGTGAGCTCTAATATTTAGTGAGCGTCTCAGCGCAAGGCGTGGTGTGGCGAGCCATGAATAGAAGAACTCATCTTATAAACCACTCTAACTCTCCCTCTCAACTAGCAACTAGCAATGTGAAACCAAACTTAATCCCCAACCAGCCTCTAATGGCTATCATAGTAGATAGGCCTTGAGATCTCACAAATTATAGGCTAGATGGGATGTTTACTTAGGCTGCAGCCCATATAGATCCAACAGTTAAAAGGAGATACGGAACAACAGATGGGTAGAATTTCGCTAAAAAAAACAGATGGGTAGAATCATTTAGCTCAAATACAGGTAAATATCACAGGGTAAATTGAAATCCAAGTTAGGCCACCTAGGCCTATTTTCTCAGCATTGTAAAGATACCAGGGATTCAATGAGTTCTAATGTTTGGTGTTAGCATTGCAACGAAGATCGCTGGGAGGAGCTGCCGGCGGAGTGCAGCTACCGTAAGCATTACACAGCTCAAGATTCTCAAGTATTCAATCCTTGGGAAGTGAGTGATCATCCACAGTTGCCCTTGTCCCATTATAACGCTGATAAAATGAACCAAGTATATCAAAAACATAGTAGACACTGAAGATAATGTCAGCTAAAGTAGAGCAAATAGTTAATATGATTATTTCAGGTACCTGTTTCCCGATGGTGAATGGAACATATCTGTATTTTAACATATGAAGAATCTGACGCTTCATTGTGACCGTAAACAACACCACCCAATAGAAGAGAAGGATAGGCCAAAACACAGGCACGTCAAATATGCTGAAGAACGTCATGACAAAAGCAATGCAGAATGCTTTGACAATAGAATACCTGGAAAGGAAAACACGTGGTAAAGGTCATTCAAAAATAAAATTTCTTTTACCCAATGAAAGAGGAGTAATAACAAACAAAAGTTACAATATCCTTTAACGAAATCAGTCGTTCCTAGATGTCCTTCTGGGTGCAAAATAAATCACATTACCATAGCAAATAACTAGATGCCACTCTTGTGACACAGGCAAAAATATAAAGCACAAAAAAGTACTAGGGTATACACACTTCTATAAAGTTCATGATAGCTTCTTGAAAGATAGCAATCTTGCCAGGAAACAATGAGGATTTATCATGAAACATAGAACGGTCAAGGGCACATTACCAGGCAACCAGAATATTTACATGTAGTAACTTGTACACAAATAAAAGTAGAAAACAATTGGTGGCAGATTGTCGAATCACTTGACTGAGTGCTATAATGACCAGATGGTGTGGTCTGTCCAAAAACAGTGAACATAATGGGTATGGTAAAGTTATCCGTCTTCAAATCCAGTATTACAAGAGAATGAATGGTGATTACAGCATAACCTTGGTTATTGTAGGGATACAAGTGGGTAAGGCACGATGCCTGAATACAAGTTATCTTTATTAAGGCCAAACGAATTTTTACAGTGTCTTGACTTTATGTATACTTGTATGCAGGCTTTGCAGGCTGCCAGCTCGCATACAGAGTAACTTCCAAATATTTCAGCAGTTAAAAAGCGAACAAGATTATACTAGGTAGTTCAAAAGTAATGAATATTTTGTTCAGACAACGCCAGATTTATCATCCAATTAACAATGAAGTTGTAATTTTAGAGTCATATGAAAAAGGCCCAAATAAGAGAGGTTCCATAGAACTAAATGAACAGAATCAGAGGTTTTAAAACAAGAACATGTGTACCATACCAACTAGATTTTGTACAAAATATGTCCTATGAGTTAACTCTATATACATCTGCGCAGGCTCTTGCGGACCAAAATCTGAGCGATTGGTTGCCTATGCAGATTGTTGGGCATGCATAGCATGGGTCTCAAAAGCAGCCGAAAAGTTAGTTCCGAAGGAACGCCCAAATCCATGATTTCTGTCGGGACAAGCCCGCACGAGCGCCAAGTGGGCACGGGGCGACACGCCCATGAAGAGCAGGAGACGGCGCGACGTTTCAGGAAAGTGCGCTGCAATTTCCCTTACCGATGACACAGACAAACTTTGTCCCTACTGGAAGGTCGACTCCATCCCTCTGTCAATGGCGGTAAACCCTCAACCCGCTTGAAGACGATTGTTGGATCGTAGATCTATATGTAGGAGGCCAGTTTTGTGCTTAGTGATGAGATGCGCATTAGATCTATAGTACTAGGTTAGTTTTGCTTCAAATAAGTTCAATTTTGCTTGTACTTGTTCATGTGCTGGTACTTGTTTGATGTGCAAATCTAAATTTTGCATCCTTTGGTTGGATTTACAGTTTGATCTAAGGCAATTTGGGCAAATTATGTGTTTACCGTTAGATCTGGGATATATGCACTGTTTAGGGTTTGATCTATGACCCATGATTAGTTTGCATTTAGTGTCCAAGATCCCAATGGGTTGCATCAAGTACAGGCCTATTATGATTGATCTTGGACACACGATTCCAAATATGAGGTACTAGGAACACTGCGTGTTCATTGATTTAGCCAATCACTAAATTCTAGCACCTTGTGTGGAAATGATGATCTGTTGTACATAGTGATAAGTACAAAAGGATAGGTAGTACATGATCCTTGGTACAGTACAACATCCATTTGAGTGAATGTTCCTATGAGGCTGCCTATTATGACTTTCACTCTTTTGTTGCAATTGCCCAGGATATGAACAAAGACCATTTTTTTATGCATGCTCCTTAGTTCAGTAGGATCATCTCGAGTGTTGTGTGACTGTTGTATGAGGCTTGTTGTTTACTTTCTTACTATGGCCAATGACTAAACGTGGCACTTTCTCTGTTGATAGGATGGTCCTGTTTCATCTAGTGTTGTGTACACCACATCAGATCTGTATTTTCCTTGGTGAAGTCAAACCATCTAGCAATTTGTACTCCCTCCGATCGGAAATAACTGTCAGGGATTTTGTACTAACTTAGTACAAAGTTTGTACTAAGTCACCGACACTTATTTCCGATCGGAGGGAGTATGTGCTATGTAACTGTGAGGCACTGAGGCCCCCAATTATGATTTTCAGTCTTGTTGCATATGCCAAGGATTACTTTCTTCCTATGGCCCAATGATTAACCTATGAGACTATCTGTATTGATGGGGTGATCTGTATTTACCTAGTGTTGTGTACAACCACATTGATTCTGCATGCTCCTTGCTAAATGCTAGAACATCTCTATGATTTGTGTGCTTTCTTACTGTAAGGCCCCCAATTATGATTTTCACAGTTTTGTCGTCTATGCCAATGATTAATATGTGACACTAGGGATGAAAGTGGAGCGGCAACTTTCCGACTTTTTCGCGGAAAAATGGAAACGGAATGAAAATATGAAAATAGAAACGGAATTTTGCGGAACGGAAATGGAAACAGAAATTCTTTGGCGGAAGTGGAAACGGAAATGGAACAGCGTTTTCCGGTGGAACACGTGCGAAAACGGAAACTTCCGTTTCCGACTAATATGGAATTTCCGTTTATGGTTGTTTTGATGGCCAATTTAGCAGGCCCAATATGTAACCTTGTCATACTGAACCGTCAAAGCAACCCATTCCCTACTCCACCATTACACCGAGTAATCGTGACAGGTTTAGGGCAGAAGTTTTTTGATTTTCTTGACTTTTTTTAGTTTTTTTGTATGATTCAGGTAGTCTCTTGGTTCCGACAGTCATCTGCTTTTCATCCGTGTCCGCACCGTTTTCGTTCCATATTTGTTTCCAAAAGTATCTGTTTTCGTATTCGTTTCTGCTTCCGCATAAAAATATGAAAACAAATGTGGCAGCACTTAGTTCCGTCCGTTTCCTGCTCCGTTTTCATCGCTATGTGACACTATCTGTCCAGCAGATGTGCCTACAATACCTGGTAGTGCACACTAGTTGTGATGTGCATTCTTCGTGATATTGTAGGGACATCTGTTGGAACTGTTTGTACGAGGCATTATTGGTGTGATTTGAACATTTTGTGTTCTTATACTTGCATATCTGTGTCTTGTAATTCTAGTTGCCTTTTTTTGCAGTGCTCTACAGGCAAGTTGATGATGGGTGATGGGCGCTGCTTTCCCCAACGTTGGCGAAGGATGCTCCAAGGAAGCTGGAAAAGGCAGTGGCTTCAAGAGGCGAGGGGAAAGCCGGTGAAGGTTGACCACCTTCCATGTGGAAGTTTCTCCAACCCATTTAGCCAAGGTCATCTTAACACTTGGGTTGGATTTGCTTCCCATCCATGTTGGCTTCTATCTGTTCCTTGGCACCATTCCAAGTATCATCGCCCTAAAGACAAACACTGGATGCAGCTGGATGGTGAGGCTGAAGGATGTCAACGGGAGAACTGCCATGGACCAAGGGCAGCCAGGCTTTGCCACCGGTCACCAGATCAAGATCAGCTACTTCTTGACCTTCAAGGTCATCATTTTTTCAAGAATACACCCTGGGAGGTGTATTAATAATATAGAAGAAGCAACGCTGAAGAACGGCAAAGGTGACAGCTCCTCGAGTTCCAAAAGCCTACTCTCCTACAAGCAACTGCAATGGTCGTTGCACCGGCTCAGGAAAACCAAATGAGCCACTACGGTAAAGCCTAGCTAGATGCCACCTAGCATACTCCTCGCGAATCTTCGCCTGAATCGTACCAACACCCGGCTGGGCACGGTTGAAGACGATGTCATTCCGATGCCGCCAGATGCACCAGAATACAAGGATGATGGAGGTCCAAAGGTCCCGCTGCAGTGTCACCTGAGGGAAAGGCCTGGACACCCACCATGGCACGAGCTCCGTGTCGGTGTCGAGGATCCACGCTGACCTGTCCCAAAGGTTTAGCGCCCACGCCCAAACTTGACGGACAACTACACACCCTAGAAGGTGTTGGATCGATTCGGGCTCCTGGTCGCAAAGTGGGCAAGCATCTGGATGCGGTAGACCCCTACGCTGCAGGCGGTCGGCCATCCAGTAGCGATCCTTCGAAACAAGCCACGCGAAGAACTTGCAACCATACGGTGCTCTCGCTCTCCACACCTGTGTCGCGGTCGGGGCCCTCGTCTCGCCCGCCGAAGAAGGCATTGTAAGCCGACTTCGCCGAGTATGTACCATCAGAGGACCATCTCCAAAGAAGTTGCCAAAGGATGAAGAACTCCGCTAGGGCCTCCGCCCCTAGTCCGGTCCGTAGTCCTGCAGCCAAGCCCCCCGCAAGGCCCTCCTTAACCGTTCAGGAGCTCGCCTTCCGAGGCGGCACCTTGGCCACCAAGTGAGGTGTGACATCTGCTAACCATGCTCCATCGAGCCAGCGGTCATGCCAGAAACGGGCCCACTCCCTGTTGCCCACCACGACGTCGGTGGCCGCCTCAAATAAAGCCATAGAAAGGTGAGGGATCTTCATGTCAAACTCCGTCCAAGGCCTGGTGGGGTCTATCCACCGGAGCCACGCCCAACGGCAACGTAGCATGAGATTAAGGAGATGAAGATTAGGTATACTGAGACCCCCATAGCATTTGGGTGTGGTAGCCCTATCCCACACCACCAGGCAGTGTCCACCATTGGCGTCATTCCGCCCCTTCCACAAGAAAGCTCGACAGTGGAAGGCCTCCAGAGTTTTGGGAGAAACATCTAGAGACAACTTTGAACACATACTATAAAAAGCCTTGATCGCAGCTGAGTCCCAGGCCAGACGGCAACTCCCGGCGAACAGAAAGCACATAATAGAAGACCAGTTCGACTGTATGCACCTATTGAATTCACAATTAAGACCTCTCCCTGACTATTGATAACCTTACAACCTAAACGGAATAGCCCTAAATGACAATAACCACCACAACTTCGCTGCAAAATAGTTCTGCAGGAATCAGGTTAGCGCTACATCAATCTCCAACATTTCTTCAACCAAGACAGGAATTGGCTGACTCACCTACCAAGAAACTCTACCATCAATATTTCCCATCTCATTTCCCATATAAACAAGATCTCAAGTTTTCAGACCCGACAGAAAATGTCAGCAGATCCCACAGGATTTACTACACCTAACACGTCAAATCTCACCAGAACGCTGAAGGATCCTCGCAAAACATCAAACTTCTATCCTTGGATCCGAATTGCACTACAGCACAAACAAAGCATATCCTCCTATAACACATCAAGTAAGCAAGAAGAGCGCATCCATACTCCAGTTTCTCCACACACAGCAACCATTGGATCCGAGTTATACAAGCGAGAGAAAAGGATCGCACCAGAACTTGAACTCAGGGAGGCGGCGAACAAAGGGGCGGAACTCGTCCGAAGCGCGGGTGGGGAGCGAGGGCCCCTCGCCGAGCACCTCGGCTACCTCGGGGTCAACTTGTGGCGAGAGGAAGGCGATGAGGAGGTTGAGGAGGTAGATACCGAGGGCGTAGGTCACGATGTAGTAGCCGCCGACGAACCACGCGCGCAGCGCGTACACCACCACCACCGCTCCGAGGCCCAGCCACCGCCGGCCCACGTGTGGAGTGGACCGGTCCAGGAGGTGTTGGAACCGCCGAGATGCCGTGGTGACCGCCGCCGATACGGCGGCGGCATGCCCGCGGTCGTCGCCGTTGCCGGTGGAAGCAGCCGGGGCGGGGATGGGAGCGGGGGAGGAGGACAGGTCCATCATTGTGTCGGACGGACTGGGTTCGGGATCTCGCGCTGCAACACTCGTCCAGCCGTGTGTATCACCACCATCATCATCATCATCACCACTACTACAAAAGGAGACAAAGCGTCCCATCCAACTAATCACATCCGTTCAAACCATCAACTTAAAGATCATATTCTAACATAATTTCACTCGAGCAGAGAACTTTTATCCACTGATCTCCCAAAAAGCAAACCGTTCAACATGATCGCATAATTATTACGTGCTCCTCTGTCCTCTCGCCGCCCGCACCTCACCATCCGCCGCCCGCGGTCCTCTCGTCGTCTGCGGTCCTCTGGCTGCTCGCGCCCACCACTGCCTTAAACCAAGAACAATAGTAGAGCTAATAGCCGGCTATAAGCAATTGTCATATCATCTATAGCTAACCTTATAGCCAGCTTATACAATAATTAACTATAAAAGTGTGCAACTTTATAAATATATGGCGCACTTGACATAGTACTCACAAAGTGCCTAGGAGCACGTGCAAGAGTTGGCTCTTGCATGAGAGCCCACCTCTATTCTCTCTTCTCTCCTCTCTCCTCCAACTCATCATAAATATATTATTTAAATCCTTATAGCCAGCTGACTAGACACTATTGTACTTGCTCTTAACCATTCCGCGATCCTTTCGGAGCTCGCGCCCACGACCGCCTCAGCATCCGGCGGTTCTCTTGCACTCACAACCACCTCAGCATCCGGTGGTTGTAACACCCTATTTTTTGTAGACCAAATTAAGACCAAGATTTAATGCCTTAATTAGGGTAAATTAAAAACTTTTGTTCAAGTGTGTGCTTGTGTGCTAGGGTATGTGATTTCATGTGTTGTGCATGATTGCATGTGCATGTGTGTGGTGCTATTTAAATCCTTTTCTTTTCAGATTTCTTTTCTTCTTTAATTTTTGCAAGCTTGAGTTGGCATGTGAGATTGATTTGCAAACTTTTCAAAAATCATTCAAACCTAGGAAATCAATTTAAATCTTTGCCTTGCTTTGCATAGCACTATCATTTTATGTGAGTGTTCATTCCTTTTCTTTTCGGAGCAAAGCCCTCCCCTCAAAAACTTAGCAACCTATGCCATGCAAGATGGCCAGCACTACACCAAGTAATACCCCAGCCCAGCCTTTGTTCGAAATTTTGAGAAAAAGAGGGAGAAAGGAGGAACCCGAGCCATGCATGCAACAAAATCTTGCCAAGATCTTCTCCAACCTCTCTCTCCCCTCTCCTCCACTCGCCAGGCTAGTAGGCACACCCCACCGACCCTGCTGACCCACCTGACAGCCCCACGGGTGCAACCCAACCCCCTCCATCGCCCTTGCTCTGGACAGGGGCCGAGGTCGAGCACCTCGAGCTCCACACCTCCTCTTTGTCCCTCCGACCAAACTAACGTGCGCAGCAGCACCCCAGCACTTCGCGTGTTCCCCAGGCGAGCCCGTTTCCACTCTCGCGCACCCACGCCGCCCAAGCACCCCCAACCCGCTCTGGCCACGTCGATCTGGACACGAGCCGAAACCCTACACCACGCCCTCCCTGTCCCTCTCGTTCACGCACGCGAGCCGGGGACAACTCCAGCACCCCACTGGCGCAGCTACTCCCCCTCCCTTGCCCGTTAGACCGCCATCTCCACCATCGAACACCTGCGCGCTGATTTGACTGGACAAAATGGCACGTCCACCTCGCCACCTCTGGCCACCTGCATCCTTCCAAAAACGAGAGCGTCGCGCATGCCTGGACCCAGCCCTGCGACGCCACCGCTCGCCCGGCCAATCCCTGCCCAGAACGCCACGATCTCACCGCAAGCTTCCCGAGAGCGCCCCGCCAGTATATAAAGCCGCACGGCCCCTCTTCTGCCCGTTCTTCTCCCATTCGCTCCCACTGCACCCCAGTACCACTGCCCAGGACCTCAGCCGAGCTCTCTGGCTCTCCCTCGCCAGGGAGAGCTCGATTTCCGTTCGGTTGCCGAGCGGAAACTGGTGAAGGTTGATGTCGCATGCACCGTCTCCTCTCCCTCGTCCTTCACCTCTAACTCTGCTTGCTCTCCTCTTCCTGACCGTGCCCTCCGTTTTGGCTAGGTCGAACGGAGCACGTCGGCATCACCGTGCCAAGCCGGAGCACCCACGGGAACTTCCTCGACCACGCCGTCGCAAGGAACCACTTCCACCATCGCCGAAGCCAAGCCTCATTCACGCGAAGCCCTCGCAGCAACCGTCGCCCTTCTCCGACGACGAGCAGCGCCCTAGGTGAGCCCCGCATCCTCCCAGCAAACCCTAGCTTCGCCACCGCCCTAGCCCTCTTTTGCGGAGACGACGGACGAGAGCCGTCGATCTCAACTAGATCGAACGGCTGTAACCACCACGTACCGGTTCGGTGCCCCGCGCCGGCTGACCGTCCTGGCCCACTGTTGGGTTCAAACGCCCGCCATTCCG
This sequence comes from Dactylis glomerata, assembly GCA_007115705.1. NCBI lineage: Eukaryota > Viridiplantae > Streptophyta > Magnoliopsida > Poales > Poaceae > Dactylis > Dactylis glomerata. The sequence goes on from QXEO01000752.1 coordinate 928,403, forward strand.
CGCTCCCTCGCACCAGATCTGGGCTGGCCCAGCGTGGTGCGGCCCAGGATCGCTCAGATCTGGACCGCCTTTATTTTTTTCAGAATGCTGTGTGATTTCTAAATTACCTGTGAAGTTGTAAATTGTGTAGAAAAATAAATACAAGCCCTTTTTGAGTTATTCAAATTTCCATGAGTCGCTTAGCTTATTATCTTTCAGATGGCACTGGTCTCATGCATGTAGGGTTACTGTAGATGAAATGATATTTTGTGTAGTTAAATAGGTCACTTTTCAAGTAATAATTCAAATATTGAGTTCTATGTACTGAATTAGAGTGGTTCAAATTTTCAGTAGTAGCTTGATGTTTTAGCTTGCATGTCCCACTGGTTTTGGTATTTTAGGCTTGTAGATTTGCAGTAGTAATTAATATGGCTGATTGTGTACTTAGTCTTAGTTAATTTCTCATTTGTAGTAGAATAAGAATTTTAGGGTGAATCCAATTTCTTTGGATTGTGTTCAGGAAGATCTTTCCAGAACACTTTTGGGCATATTTTTCTGATGCCCAGAGAATATCTGGGAATTATTTTGGGTTCTAGTCATAGTTTCTATTAATTAATTCTTAGTAAATCAACCACAAAGTGTTTTGGAGTGAATCCAACTTTGTTGGGTTCAGAAACTTGTTGTTTATCTGCAAGTGTACTGAGTATGTTATTTGACCTATGTGAACACCTGCATGCTTGTTTGAAGTGAAGTGGTGCTTTGATTGCTATGATTGAAAAACCCTAGTTCCTATTAGGATTAACTTGCTACTAAAAACCTATAAAATCTTGTTTTGAATTCTAAACATGGTTGTTTCTGATACTCTCTGGTTGTGTGATGTTGAGTGATGAAATGCTTGTGCCTTGTGTATGCATGCTTGCTTATTGTTGCTATTTCTTTTACCGGCGATAGAATCGAACGACACCGAGTGCAACGAGGAAGGAGAAGTGTATGAGTACCTGGAAGCAGAAGACTAGGGACTAACCAACCAAGGCAAGCCATCTATACTTGATGCATATCTGAATCCTATTCACTTACTTTGCATGTTTCATAAAGGTTTATCAAACTGCATGTTTTTATATTTCTATAGTCCTTGTAGCAATTATTTGTTGGCTCAAGCTCCACAAGCCAATATCATCCTTCGAGATGACCCCCTTGAAACACCCATTCAATACCCTTGCAGTAGTGGCTTGTTGATTAGCAGCAAAGCCTTTGGGAAACTTCTAGTGGAGCCAAAAACTCTAGGATGGGAACACTCAAAGAAAAGTTTTGAAAATGTTTTCAAAAACCTTGGAGTAGTATCTACTCCACTGAAGTGTTTTCAAAAATGGTTTTGGACAAATGGAGTTGGACATGGAGGAAAAAGGAGTGGTGGTTTTAAAAGAAAAGACATTGGTGATTATGTATTCACCCGGGGCAATTAATCCATGCAACCACATTACCCCGGTATGGGACGGGGCTTAGCCCGAAGTTTATTTGCTTTAGTGCGGGGAGCCTCACACTATATAAGGGTTTGTAGGATCCCAGAATCCGGGTTGTCGTAAGTGGTGGGCAATAGTGTAGCGGGCCTGCCAATAGGCTACCCGTCCGGAAGTGACGAGGGTTAACTCGACAAATGTCCAATATGAAGGACTTAGGATCGGGGGAATAGGGCATCGAATGAACTCGAAGGTAAAATCAGTCAAACAAGGTGTATATCGAAAGTAAACGTAGGTGTTAACTTGGCTTGCTTTTAATCTGTCCCTCACCGTCCTCTCCTGGCCCCTATATATAGGTGGCCAGGTCTCAAGGAACGGGAGGGATCCGGTTCGTATTACAATATCGGTATACGACATGAAATCGTATCTCGACTTGGATTACACTTGGGCCTAGCTTAATGGGTGACGAAGGAATGACAGATGGGCCCCCGACATTCGCCTACCTGGTTCTCGGTCCAGGTGGGGTGTCTCAGGAGAGGCTTTCGAGGCCCGTCAAGGCAGTGTTTCGATGCGGCCTGGGAGTATTACTTGGTGTACAAGCAAAGTTTCGAAGAGTCCAAGCTAGATTAGGTCTCGGTTGATCCGATCTGTACTTGGCTTGAGAAACACTCCTGAGACCTAGCCTTATCTTATAAAAGGCTGGGATGGAGGTTTCGAAACCCTAGAATCACTTCCACCCACCTCACGCCGGAGCGCTCGACAACTTAGAGCTCTCTGCTTTTGGCCAGATCCAATCTGCGCCGCCATTGTAACACCATCATCGTCGCCACCACCTCAATACAAAAGTCAGACAAGCAGGACGTAGGCCTTTTACCTTTCGAGGGGGCTGAACCTGGGTAAATCCTCGTGTCCTTCTGCTTTCGTCTGATCGCCGTCGAGTTCGCCAGGTTCCCAATACGCTTCCTAGATCGAAAGCCCTTCGACATGGGCATTGCCGGGGATAAACTTCGTCAATTGGCGCCGACCGTGGGGACGACGGGATCTGGATCTACGGATTCGCCGGCTCCATCACCAACCGCAACCAAGATCGGCATCGACACCGCCGTCGGCATCGCTGCGCCGACCAACGTCGGCACCCCCGTCAAGATCGACGCTACCATCGGCATCGCTGCGCCGACCAACGACGACACCACTTCCAAGATCGGCATCGACACCCTCGCCGGCATCGCTGTGCCGGCCATCGTCCACACCAGCCCGATGGAATTCGAGACTGGCGCCGTCGAATCGACTGTCGTCGATGGCATCTCGCCAAGCACTATCAACCTCACCTCGACGATGAGCGCCATCGACCCCGTCCCGAGCGCGGCAAGGGCAGCGCCCGAAGGCTACGACATGGCCTTCGGATTGTTCAATTTCCATGTGGACAGCAATGGAGCAATGGAACTGCTCTCCATCGGCGAATCGGCTCCGCTCGTGGCCGAAACGACGACACCACCATCCGTCGGGGGCAAACCCTTGGCAAGCGCGTCACTAGCGCCGTCGAAGGAGGAGCTGAGACTGAAGATTTCGACCCCATCAGTAGGGTCGAACGATTTCGAAGATCCGCCTCCATCCCCGACCACCGCATACTGCGTCGACTGCGACGCATACCACTACATAGGCGCCGGAGATTTCTCACTCCATGAGATCGCCGGCTGTGAAGATCCGCGGGGAGGTACAGCAGCTATCTACCCAACGATATCCGAGTGCGATCGGGCTCTCAACGCCCTCACGCTTCACACAGCACCCTATGATCCTGACTACGTTGAAGGATTATACTCGGACTACACGTGCTCCGACGACGACGACGATGTCTACCCCGAAGCTAAGGGGAAAATCGGCAATGCGTATCTAACGCATCTAGCGACGGCTATATGGCTGATCATGACTTTGATTTCATGGTCGAAGTCGGACCCTACGTCGAAAGCGACGACGTCTATCCTCCAGCGCTGGGAGAAATCAGCGATGACTCGACCCCGTGGCTCGGGGGCCACTGCATGATGGCATCACACAACGAAGGAAACAACAGCGGCGGTTGAAACCGAGCAGACAGCGGTCGACCAGTGGTCACACATGACCAGATTCGGTTCGCAAGAAGGGTCTATGCGGGCGAATTAAACTTCGGACCCAACCCAAGTCCAAGCGATCTGGCTGCACTCCGATTCGTCGTTCAGGAGCAAAAAGATCAGATCAGCGCTGATAGACGAGTGTTGGAACGATGCAGAGAGGAGGCCGACGCATCCAGCAGAAGGCGGGCAGAAAGATCATCGCACTACTCTTCAAGCGTTCAGCACAGATCAAGATCGCGCACTCAGCAGGGGGCCGATATGCATAATGTCACTCGAAACCTGGAGGCAGAATTCAACGAAGCTGAGTTAATGCCCAAGACCAAGGAAGCAGCAATCATGGCTGCAGCGGCATACATTGTTGCGAACGCGTCTAACGGTGACGAACATATGCGACACCTGTGAAATCTAGCACTCGAAGGAGTAAGGGTGCTGCAAGGCACGCCTGGCTCAGCACATGATGCGACAACAGCAAGAGCCGCTCCACCACCGGAACAGGCTAGGCACCCAGCACCAGCGCCAGCCGTAGCGCCTCGGACGCATGTGGTCGAACCTCTCAACGGAGAGCTTCGGCATGGCCTGGCCCAGCATAGAGTCGACCAAGGGCGAGCGCGACGCGAGGCGGAAGCGTTCGGCGGTCCCAGCGACGGACTCTGCGGGGCAGAATGCTTTAGCCTTTTGATCCGCTCGGCACCATTGCCGAAAGGAATCAAGCTCAGCGACGGCGTAGTCAAGTTCAACGGGCAGCAGGATCCCCGAATTTGGCTAGATGATTTCATGACCGCTGTCAAGATCAGCGGCGGATCCAGAGACAACGCTCTCCAGTTGTTATCACTGCACCTAAAAGATAACGCAAGGGCATGGTTGAATAATCTCGCCCAAGACAGCATTCGCTCCTGGGAAGAGTTTCGGCAAGCGTTTATCGCAAATTTCCGAGGCACCTCACGACGCCCTACGTCGTTCGAAGAGCTTCGCTTATGCGTGCAGAAGACCGGCGAAAACCTGAGGTCATACATCTCACGATGGATCAGCCTTCGGAACACGACAGAGAATATCTCGCCCGAAAGGGCCATTGATGCATTTCGGGACGGCTTATTTCAGCGTGACTTCAAGGAGGAACTGGGGCGCTGCAAGCCCAGAACCATCGACCACCTCATGAGTTTGGCGAACGAATGGGCCGATGGCGAGGACTCCATCTCGGCTCCCAGAAGCCGCCGTCGATCAGCAGAACACGATGGCGATGCGAAGGATCAGTTCCATCCCGGATCTCGGAAGAAAGGTCGCCGAAGCCGCTACGACAACACGGAGAACGTAGACATGATAGCAGCTGGCTACGTCCACGAAGACCGCGATGACAATCGCGACTTACCACGACGAGGAAATACTTACTACGGCAGCAGCAGCCGTGACTCGAAACCCAGCAAGGAGTGGCGTCGCCGGCAGCCACAGCTGTCGGCAGAAGAGATGCTCGACAGCGGATGCCCAAGGCACACGTACCTCGACAAGGACGGAGTACGAAAACCTGCACACCTCCTCATCGAGTGCAGGGAATTCCTTCGCCTCAACCGAGCACTTCAGGAGAGGATGAATGTCGAGCAACCAGTGGCAGGGGCGATAGCCTACAACGCTCCACCGCCACCACCGAATCCACCAGCAAATGTCGTACAGCAAAGCCATCAGGCCGGTACGATCCAGCAAGCCGAGCAGCGACAGCCGGCCAACGAGGAAGAAGAGTTCCCGCCTCCAAGAGGTTTCGTGCCCATGATTCAGAGGGGGCGCCCGACGAACAAAGTTCGGCGGAAACGCGCGAGAGAAGTATTCCACGCCGAGCACGCGCCACCAGCTACTCCCGAATATCTGAATTGGTCCGAACACCCGATTGGTTTCGACCGGTCAGATCATCCACCGAAGATACCACGCCCAGGACACCATGCTCTGGTTCTTGAGGCGCAGATAGGGGGCTTCACCTCGAAAAAGGTGTTCATGGACGAAGGCAGCAGCTTGAACCTAATCTATGCGGACACGCTGCGAAAGATCAAGATTCCACTAAACAATCTCCTGCCAACAGAGACCTCCTTCCACGGAATCGTCCCGGGAAAGCCAACGTATCCATTGGGGGCGATACACCTCGACGTCATCTTCGGCACTAAAGCAAACTTCAGAAAGGAGAAGATCGAATTCGAGGTGGTCGACTGGCCCTCGCAGTACCATGCCATCCTCGGGCGACCAGCGTTCGCCCGATTCATGGCCGTACCCCACTACGCCTACCTCAAGTTACGGATGCCCGCAAACAGAGGACCACTGACGATCAGCGGCAGCTTTGCGCGGTCAGAAAACTGCGACAAGGACTTCAACGACATGTCCCAGACTTTCGGAGTGCACGAGGAATTGCACCACATTCGAGAAGCCACTGTCATGGACATCGACCCACCGGCGCAGTAGAACGCCCCAGAGCTGTCTTTCGATGCCACCAAAGACACCTGGGAACACCAGATCCACCCGACGGATCCAACCAAGACGGCGCGGGTGTCGAACTCCCTTTCCCCCGCATAGGAAAGCGCGCTCGTCGAGTTCCTCCGTGAGCACTGGAGGATGTTCGCCTGGTGTCCAGCAGATATGCCAGGCATCCCCAGGGAACTCGCCGAGCATGAGCTTAAAATATTTCCCAACGCGAAACCGGTCAAGCAGTCTATGCGACGGTACAATCCAGAAAAGACTAAGTCGATGGGCGAAGAAATTAATCGCCTCCTCGAGGCTAAGTTCATCAGAGAGATCAAGGAAGCCACATGGCTCTCGCCACCGGTCATGGTGGAAAAGAAGGACACCAAGATCTACAGGATGTGCATCGACTTCACAGCCTTAAACAAACACTGCCCGAAGGACTACTTCCCCTTGCCCCGAATCGACCAGATCATCGACTCCACGGCAGGATGCGAGCGCCTCTCGTTCCTCGACGCCTACTCTGGATATAACCAGATACGGCTAAAGGTAGAAGACGAAGACAAAACGGCGTTCATCACCCCGCACGGGGTATACTGCTACATGACGATGCCTTTCGGGCTCAAGAACGCCGGAGCTACGTATCAGCGGTGTATGCAAGCATGCTTGAAGGAGCAAATCGGACGCAACGTCGAGGTCTACGTCGACGACATTGTCATCAAGACATCAAAAGCAGATACCTTGCTCGATGACCTTCGAGAAACCTTCGCCAACCTCGACAGATACATCATCAAGCTCAACCCGAAGAAATGCTCTTTCGGGGTACCCACTGGCCAACTGCTGGGCTATTTGATCTCCGAGAGAGGAATCGAAGGCAACCCAGAGAAGATAAAGGCCATCATCAGCATGCACCCCCCGAAGACGCTTCAGCATGTCCAGCAGTTGACAGGTCGACTCGCAGCGCTTAGCCGCTTCATCAGCAAGCTTGGCGAAAAAGCACTGCCCTTGTATCGACTGCTCAGAAAAACAGACAACTTCGCGTGGACCGAAGAGGCGCAAGCCGCCTTCGACGACCTCAAGCGACGACTATCGACCTCGCCAGTTCTCGTTACACCTCGAGAAAAGGAGCCAATGTTGCTGTACATAGCGGCTACAAATCAAGTTGTCAGCTCGGTGCTTGTGGTCGAACGCGCAGAGGAAGGCAAAGAACACGGCGTACAGAGGCCCGTGTACTACTTAAGCGAGGTCCTGTCACCAACCAAGCAAAGATACCCCCATTATCAGAAGTTGGCATACGCCATCTACATGACGGGGAAGAAACTGCTGCACTATTTCGAATGCCACTCCATCATAGTAGTGGCTTCGAACCCAGTCTCTAGCATCCTCAACAACCCAAACGCTACAGGGCGTGTGTCGCTATGGGGAGTCACGCTGGGACCCTGGGAGATCACGTACCAACGCCAGTCTGCAATCAAGTCGCAAGTCCTTCCGGACTTCATAGCCGAATGGACAGAAGCCCAGATGCCCGAGCTCCCAGACCTGTCGAACAGCTGGACTATTTTCGTCGACGGATCCAAGCGAGTTTCGGGGGCAGGGGCAGGGGTGGTCCTGGTGTCACCACAAGGAGACAGGATGCGCTACGTCCTCCGAATGCGCTTCCCGAACCCCTCCAACAACAAAGCAGAATACGAGGCCGTCCTCCACGGAATGCGCATGGCGAAGGCCTGCGGGGCCACCCGCATCAAGATACACGGAGATTCGAACCTCATCGCCCAGCAAGTCATGAAGGAGTGTGATGCGACCTGCGCGAACATGATCGCATATCGCGCCATGTACGACAAGCTCGAAGGCGAATTCGAGGGCTGTGAAGTAACGCACATTGGCCGGGAAAGCAACGAGGAGGCAGATAACCTGGCCAACGTCGGCTCAAGGTGCCTCCCAATACCGCCAGGTGTTTTCTTCGAGGAGATATTCGAGCGCTCCGTCAAGATCAAGCCAGTAATTGAACCAGCGTTAGCAACACGTCCGGAAGCTGGGACGGTCAATACCGCCCCAGCGGCAGGAACAGCAGACCTCCCGAAGGATGCAGCCGCGGTCATGCTTGTCGAAGCAATATGGACAAAGCCGTACTTGGCGTTCCTGACGAGGGGCGAACTCCCAAAAGACCCCATCCACCGCCGACAAATCATGCGGCGCTCTAAGGCCTTCACGATAATCAACGGGGAACTCTACAAGCGAAGCACTTCGGGGGTGCTCCAGCGGTGCATAGCGCAGGAAGATGGAATCACCCTCCTCCGAGAAATCCATGAAGGAACCTGCGGACATCACGCCTGCAGTCGAACCCTCGTAGCAAAAGCCTTTCGGTCCGGATTCTACTGGCTATCCGCCCTCTACGATGCCAGGAACATCGTCCAGCACTGCGAAGCGTGTCAGATGTTCGCCACCAAGCCGCACGCGCCGGCATCGGAACTGCAAACCATACCTGTGGCATGGCCCTTCGCACAATGGGGGCTCGACCAAGTGGGGCCTCTCCCCAAATCATCTCGAGGAGGGCATACATACTTGCTCGTCGCTGTGGACAAGTTCTCCAAGTGGATCGAAGCCGTTCCGGTCACCAACCAAGAGGCAATCACGGCAGTCAAGTTTTTCGAGTCCATTGTTTATCGGTACGGCGTCCCGAACAGCATCATCACCGACAACGGCACCAACTTCACTTCGGGCGAATTCCAGGGCTTCGCCAAAGACCTCGGCATCAAGCTCAAGTACGCTTCGGTAGCACACCCCAAGTCCAACGGCCAGGTCGAAAAGGCCAATGGACTCGTCTGCGGAGGCTTGAAGAAGCGATTGCTTCGACCCCTCAAGCGCGCAGCAGGCGCCTGGGTCGAGGAACTGCCTTCGGTGCTATGGAGCCTGCGAACAACGCCCAACTCCTCGACAGGCTACACACCCTTCTTCTTGCTCTTCGGAGCAGAAGCCGTGCTGCCCACGGACGTGCGCTACAGCGCGCCCCGCGTCGCCGCCTACGTCGAGGAAGACGCGGACAAGGCGTTAGCAAACGCCCAAGACCTGCTGGACGAAGCTCGAGACGTCGCCCTCGTTCGATCGGCGGTCTATCAGCAGAGCCTCCGCAATTACCACAGCAGACGGGTACGCGGACGCTCTTTCGAGCCGGGCAACCTCGTACTCCGACTCAAGCAAACAAGCACGTCGAAGCTGGAGCCACCATGGGAAGGCCCGTACCTTGTCCACGAGGTCATCCCAGGAGGAGCATATCGTCTACGCAACCCGAAGATGGGCAAAGACGTAGATAACCCATGGAACGCCGCGCAATTGCGCCGCTTCTATCCTTAGCTAGCAAAGCTGTCTCCTCTACCCCCTCTAATATGTAATCAAGTGTCGGCAGCAGTCCGCACCCAACATTATGCCTTCGGTACCAAGCAATAAAATTCGAGTTCCTCACTTCATGAGTTAACATATCCGCAT
>QXEO01000753.1:0-75607 GCA_007115705.1 Dactylis glomerata
TCTATGCAAGCGTGGATACCAATGAGAAGCAATGAAGAAGCGTGAAGGAGGAAGAACAGAGGAAGGTCTCACCGGAGCTTGGCCGGCGACGATGGAGCGGCGGCGAGCGTGCAGGAAGATCCAATCTCCCTGCAAGGCTGCGGGGAGAAGAAGCGGCGGCGGCGGCGTCGTCAAAGGTGATGCCGTGCGTCGTCGGGCGTCGGCGTCGGCGGGGAGCAGGTCGGCTGTGGCGGCGATGCTGCTCTTCGGGCCGGCGGTGAAGCGCAGGAGGCAAAGGAGGAAGGCGAGGAAGACGATGGTGGTGGGGGGTAAAAAGATGAGTTTACCCCCGCCGCCCTACTTATAGGTGTGCAGGCAAGGGTCGTGGGGGTCGTGGGATCGTGGGAGTGTTCCACTCCCCCGACAGTTGCTGCGGCGAGGCGCCACGTGGCGGCACGGAGTGGGGCGGCGGTTCCTGTAACCGTGCCATGACGCCATGATGGTGAGAAGTAACTGCTGCACTGTGAACCGTCACATCGTGGGTGACTGTTCGAGGAGGCAGGGCAGTTACAAGTTTCGATGCAAAGCTGTCGGACATGGCTTCTCGAGGAAGGCTCGTCTGTATGCCGGATTAATTGCCGAAGTATATGTTCCGTCCGGAATACCATCGGGACCGGCCGGAATAAGTTTTGGAACAGGACAGAGGCCGGGATATGTGCAGATGTGCCGGCATGTAATCTGATCGCCGGGGCATAAGGAAGAAAGGTATGTTGAACCTGTCAAGGCTCCACAGTTATGACTGGGGAACCTCGGCAGCTTCGGGGACTAGTGTCGGGGTGATGACCCCCGGTAGGGTCAAGAGACTAGAAAGACTCAAGGTCTATGATTGACTTATGCCGGGTTATCACGGAAAGGGCCTGGCCGGAATATAAGAGCATCGGCCAGGCCGGCATATAATGTGTATCCCGGCTGGTGTCTGGATATGCCGGCATAGCCGGAATACTGATATATGTGTGCCGGCATATACTTAGATATGCCGGCCTAACCATCTTGGGTGTTGTGCAGGAGCAGGGGAGGCCAGATTACCCGACCCTCGTAGGTCGTTGGTCCGGCATATATGTCCTGGGTATGGCCAACGGTCATATCCGGGATACTTAAGTCAACCAAGGTGTCACGTCCCTACAATCAAGGAAGAAAACATCCAAGCATGATAGAAGAGTAAGATGGCAGGGTGCACAGTGGAGGTTACCTACCCTCACTGTGCACAAGTACAAGCTTACCTCAGAGAGGTAAGGCCACAGTTCAAGAGGTACAAGGTACAGGGATATGGCGTCCCATCGAGAGCAATCAGGGGCGAAGTCAAGGGTCTCTGCCATCGCCACCAGCTCCTGTTTGGAGTGTAGCCCTTGTCTTGTGGTCTTGTATGACCGTTGTAACCCTGGCCACCACTATATAAGGTGGCACAGGGAGTCCTAGCAAAGGGTAGAGGAGGAGAAGGTTGGTCATTGGCTGATAGTTGAGCATTAGAAGGTTGATCGGTAGAAGGTTGCTTGGCTGATAGTTGAAGGTTTCGACACTTAGCTGTTCATCTTCCTTCTCTAGCAGAGAGCTTGGAAGCACCATTGTTGTGTACTACATCGATCCATATATACAATCAGTAGAGCAGGAGTAGGGGTGTTATCTCCTTACGAGAGCCCCGAACCTGGGTAGATCAGTGTCTCTTTCTGTCGTGCTTTTTAGTGCGTTCCCCTCTCCCGAATCCTCCAGCATCTAGTTCGGCCCCCATTTAAGCCATCCTATGGCATATGTTGTTTCACCACGACGACAGGCTTAGCATCGGGTCTCACGTGCAATGCGTGCTCAGCCAGCTCCCTCGGCACACCTTGCAGGTCCGAAGTAGACCATGCAAAGATATCCCGATTCTCACGGAGGAAGCTGGTGAGCTCGCTTTCCTATTTGGGATCCAAACTTGCCCCAACCAGGGCATGGTGCTCCGGGAAAGCTTCATCTAGAGGCACCTTTTTGACTTCCTTACTCACTTGAAAAGAAACGCTGCCACCGGGATTTGTCATGCCCGGCATAGATTTGCCGGCCACGACCGTCTCAGCAATCTCCACTGCTCGCTTGAGCCTCTTCCTCTCCTCTGCAATGATCAGAGTCTCGGCCAGATTGGATCCGGCGGTGGCACATGCCATCGAACGCTTGTAATCACCAATGATGGTGATCACTCCTTTGGGTCTCGGCATCTTCATCTTTAGATACGCCACATGCGTAGAGGCCATGAATTTTGCCAGTGCCGGTCTACCCAGCAAAGCATGGTAGGGGCTCTCCAGATCAACCACCTCGAACATGAGGTTTTCCACCCTGCAGTTATCCCGGCTGCCAAACATCACATCCATCCGGATCTTGCCCATCGGCGCACACGAAAGTCCCGGCACAATGCCGTGGAACGTGGTCTTGCTCGGTTCCAGCATATTTTCCTTGATTCCCAGCTTCTCCATCGTATCCCGATACATGATGTTGATGCTGCTTCCATTATCAATGAGGACCTTGCTGAATCTTACGTTATTAGCCGGCCCGACGAATGTCGGATCCATCACCAGAGCATATCCGCCGGGATTTGGCATGATCCGGGGATGATCTGCCCTGTCCCATCCAACAGCCTGGTCAGACCAGTACATCAGCTTTGGCACAGCCGACATAACGGCATTCACCTCCAGACACCGCCGGTACAAGCTCTGCTTGTCTGTTCTCTCGGTCTCAAAGACCATGTAGCTCTGATCATACTCCTTGTACTCATTCCGGCCCGCTCCTGGGCCTCCGGCGTTATATTCCGGATTATAGCTCTGGTCAACTTGATTTACGCCGGCATTTCCGGCGTTGCTCTGATTCCCAGGATTAACCGGCCTAGGTGGGACTGCAATCGTATTGGCACCTGTCAACGGCGATGGAGCTGCCGGGACAGAGGGTCTAGCCGGTCCCCAGGGACCTGCACGACCTGCTAATATGTCGTCCAGCCACGAACAGTTCCTTGTCAAATGGTTTGCCGGCTTTCCCGGCTGGAATGTGTGGAACACACAAGGCTTGTCCATGGCAAGACCCACAGTATACTTCGGCCACTGCTTCTTCTGGCCGGCGGCTCCGCCGGCATTCTTGTTGGTCCAGACATTCTTCTTCTGGAACGGCTGTGCTTGCTGCTGCGGCTGCTGCTGTGGCTGCTGATAGTTCTCATATCTCGGACGCTGGCTACTGCCGGCGCCCCCTTGCTCTTCCTCCACAGCTGCAACTTGTGCTGCCCCATACCGGTGATCCGGCCTTTCATCTCTTCTCTTGTTCCGGTTATCAGTGCGATAATATTGCCCTGATCTCCCGGCATTGCTGGTGTTCCCCTGGGTTTGCCCCTGTCCTTGTGAATCGAGACTGGGCTGCATGGGATCTCCCAGAGCATAACTATCAGCGATCTTGATTGTTTCGGCCAGCGTGGCCGGCATTTGCCTCTGAAGCTTTTGCCACAGCATGGTGCCATGCCAGCACCCATGAGCGAACCACATGATGGCCTGCTGCTCATTGATTCCTTCGCAGGAATTGCGCAACGTGCACCACCTGGTCAGATAGTCACGGTCAGTCTCATTCACTCCTTGCCGGCAGTTAGCCAGCTGTTGCGGACGGTTGGGCCTCTTGTATGTACTGGTAAAGTTCGACACAAACTGCTCTTCAAAATCAATCCAGCCGTTGATACTCCCGGCCGGCTGGTCCTTCCAACATCTGCGGCACATATCGTACCGCCCATCTGAGGTTTCCTCCGGCGATGTTCACCGCTGTGGAGTAATCCTCCAACCAATCTTCCGGCTTCGTACTGCCATTATATGTCCTCGCGCCACGCGCGAGCTGGAAGAAGTAAGGCACCGGCTCCCCCATAATCCGGGGTCCGAAACACATAGGGCCCGGAGCTCCTTGTCTCTCCACCAACTCTGATTGGTGGATCTTGTCCAGCTTGAAACGTGCATCATTGGCTTCCAAGGACCGAGGTCCAAGCCGGGATGCTATTGGGCCTGCGATCATCTGCTGCTGCTGCTCCGGCTGATGCTGCTCACTATGCCGGCCTTGCTGGTGCTGCTGCTGATATCCCGCCCTGGCAAGGGCGGAATTGCCGTCATCCTCTCGATGTCCCGGATGGCCTGCACCCTGCTGCTGCGCTGCACCTCCGGCGCCCTGTTGCTGACGCCGGGCTGCACTGTTACTCCGGCCACCACCGGCCGCGCCTGCTTCATGCCCGGCCGGCACACTCTGGCCGGGCTTCTTGCTGCCGACATACTTGTCAGCTTGGCCGACATTCTTCTGCACCATCGCCTGCTTTCTGGCGACAGCCGGTTCGTACACCTGGATCTGCTTGTCCCGGCGGCCAGAGGTCACACTTCCGGCACGCCGGGCGCTAGGATGCGGGGACGAGGCTTGGCCCCTCGACCTCGCACTGGCACCTCCCGCCGACACAATGTACTGAGACGCCCCGGCACCCGGGTTTGCCTTCTTAAAGGCCTCCTGCTGCTTTGTAGCTTCAGACAAAAGTTGGTTAAGCCGGGCTTGCTGCTCACGCAGTGCTTCGCCGGATAAACAAGATAAATCCTTAGCTACCTCGGCCGCCGCTCTAAGGTTCTTTACTGGCGAACTATAGACTACCTTAGGCATAGTACTAGTTGCGGTATGACTCTTATCTCTAGCATCTTTTCCTATCTCAGCATTAAGATTTCTGCCTCTAGTTCTAACCTCTTCTATCCGGCTAGGCCGGATTACTACAGGAGTAAAACCATGGGCTGCCTCATACTCACGGAGTTGCCGGTTAAACCGTTCGCGCTCCTGGTTCATGGCCAGGGCCTCGTCGACGAGGGCCTGACGAGATCCCTCCAGGACCTCCCTTGTCTGCTCCGGATCAACGCCGGATCGCACCGGCTCGAGAAGCCGGTCGATGATGGGAAGAAGAACCTCGCCCCTAGCCGGCACACCGGAAGTGCCGGCCAGGTTCTCCGCACGCTCCAACGGAGGACGCGCCGACCTCTTGACCTTCGGCGGCTCCGGAGGAGAAGCTCCGGCCGCTGCTGCTTTGCCGGCATCTTCCGCCGACGGCACGGATGTGCCGGCCATCATCACCTCAGCCGGCTCTACTGAGCGAGCGCTACGCCCAGCGTGAGCCAGCCGATGTGACGGAGGATCCGACGCCACCAGCACCTCCTTCCTGCAAATTCTCTCAGTCCCCACGTACACCTCGTGGGAACCGAAAGACATAATCCGGCCATCCCTGGGGAACGGCCGGCCACCGAGACAACCGGCGTTGTCACTGATGAAACTGAGCGAGCCTAGCCTCTGGACGAGGCCAGAGACCACGCGCACTCCCGAAGCTGCTATCACAGACCCCGTCTGAATGAACACTCCGCCCAGCATATCGATCTGCCCCACGGTGGGCGCCAAATGTCGTCGTGGTGAAACAACATATGCCATAGGATGGCTTAAATGGGGGCCGAACTAGATGCTGGAGGATTCGGGAGAGGGGAACGAGCTAAAAAGCACGACAGAAAGAGGCACTGATCTACCCAGGTTCGGGGCTCTCGTAAGGAGATAACACCCCTACTCCTGCTCTACTGATTGTATATTTGGGTCGATGTAGTACACAACAATGGTGCTTCCAAGCTCTCTGCTAGAGAAGGAAGATGAACTGCTAAGTGTAGGAACACAGAGTGACCAACAAACCTCTCACCCTCTTCTAGGACTCCCTGTGCCACCTTATATAGTGGTGGCCAGGGTTACAACGGTCATAGAAGACCAGGAGACACCAACTACACTCCAAACAGGACTTGCTGTCGAGGGCAGACGCCCATGACTTTCTCCCTGATTGCTCTCGATGGGACTCCCCTTGCTGTACCTTGTACCTCTTGAACTGTGGCCTTACCTCTGTGCGGTAAGCTCGTACTTGTGCACAGTGAGGGTAGGTAACCTCCACTGTGCACCCTGCCATCTTACTCTGCTACCATGCTTGGATGTTTTCTTCCTTGATTGTAGGGATGTGACACCTTGGTTGACTTAAGTATCCCGGATATGACCGTTGGCCATACCCAGGACTTATATGCCGGACCAACGACCTACGAGGGTCGGGTAATCCGGCCTCCCCTGCCCCTGCACAACACACCAAATGGTTAGGCCGGCATATCTAAGTATATGCCGGCACACATATACCAGTATTCCGGCTATACCGGCATATCCAAGTATTAGCCGGGATACACACATATGCCGGCCTGGCCGATGCTCTCATATTCCGGCCAGGCCCTTTCTTGATAACTCGGCACAAGTCAACCATAGACTTTGTGTCTTTCTAGTCTCTTGACTCTACCGGGGGTTATCCCCCCGACAGCATCAAGGAGAAAACCAAAATAATGCTTCCAAACAATTAAAACAACGCATGATTTTTTTGAAAGGCTCATTAAGCAATCTCAGTTATTTGAGACAAGTCATGCTACAGCAAAACCACTAAGCATACTATCAAAAAGACATCAAGCATGACATGAAAAAGCCTAAGCCAAGGTCTACACAAGCTCCTTCTTGTACCACTTTTTTGCATAAAGCTTTTTCTCTTTTCCAACACCATTCGAACTTTTTTAATCCAACTCTTTTGAGGAAAACCAACATGGTCCAGAGGAAAAAATACACCTTCATAAATAAATATAAGAAGATCTGAACACAAATCAAGGCGAAAACGAAAACCAAAAGCAGTAGCAGAAAAAGAAGAACCCTCGGTTTTTGATAAGAATGAAAACTAGAGCGTTCTTGGCAAATGAAAAGCAAGGCAACTTCTCCAAAAGAAATTTGTTGGGGTCCAACCATTTATTGCAGCAAACAAAACAAAACTAATAATGAAAACTAAAACAACTGACGCTCCAAGAAAAACGCATAGTGCATGAAGCAATAAAAATATAGTGTCTTGAAAGGTGACCTGATTTTTGCCGATGAAGAAGGGGTGCCTCGGGGGCATCCCCAAGCTTTGACGCTTGTACTTCTTGGATATTTCTTGGGGTGATGCATGGGCATCCCCAAGCTTGAGCTTTTGTCCATTCTTCAACTCATCTCATCATTCTCCAATCCCTACACTTGAAAACTTCCTTCATACAAAACTAAACACAAATCCATTAGCAACATTAGTGTAGGCATAACATAGAATCAACCTCCTTTGCTTCAGGTTTCAACCCAAAACCACCACATATAAAGTATATACTACTGTAGCAACTTCCCCAAAAGTTCCGTGATCAAAAGAACTCAAAAGAAAGCGATAAAGCGGCAAACACAAATATTGGCAGAAATCTGTCAAAACAGAACAGCTGATAAAGGTCGAATTTTTGAGGGGTTTTCTGTTGCTCAAATCAAAACGTGTTCAACTAATGAAAGTTTGGATATAACCTGGGGCATATGCACAAGAAATCGCAGGTCCAAAAGATATACACAGAATTTTTACGAATTTTTACGGTGCAGCACCGAAAACAGTTTCAGGACAGCAACATCCCCAAATCTTTACCTCACTCAAATTAGAGGTTTCTCTTGGCACAACAACAAAATAAAAAGGATAAGGAGCGGTCATTAAAGTAGTAATGACTTCCAAGACACAAATAAAAGAAAAAGTACTGAAAAGAAAACATTGGGTTATCTCCCAAGAGTGCTTTTCTTTAACGCCTTTGAGCTAGGCGCAGAAAATTGCGAATCAAGTAATCATCAAAAGATGAAGCACTAGGATCAGCGGGTGCCTTACGTCTTCCTTTCTTACCTTTACTCTTGACTCTAGGAAAGACGTGGCTATTGCAAGGTGGGGAGATAAATCTTATATTGCCTTTTCCCACATCAATGACGGTGCCCAGGAGCTTCAGTAGGGATCTTCCAAGCGTGATTTGTCCTTTTCCTACACATTCAATAACAAGATAATCAGTAGATATCATTCTTCCTAGGACTTTTGTAAAAACTCCCTCAGCTATTCCAATGGGAAATATAGTGGCATTGTTAGTAAGAGAAATTTCTTCTCCCCCCTCAGAAAGCTTCCAAAGACTCAAAGATTCATAAACGTCCTTTGGCATAAGACAAAATTCAGACATAATATCACATCGAGCATGAAAAGTTTCACCACTAATGGTGATTTTTACCGTAGGATACCAACTCGAAGGTTCAGAATTTGTTGGCACATAATCAAAATGCTGGCGCAAAGTATTGTAGCAAGTATTCAAACTAGCAGTGCGAGTCTTAAGAGTATCAAGTCTATTAAAAATGCACACAAGAGAGGAATCAAAATAGGTTGGCATGCTATAAATTGTAATCAACTTTTTTATAATATTGAAGGCTTGATCTCCATCACAATGAAGGAAATCTCCTTCTGTAGTAGCATCCAAAGCATATCTATAACGAAGAGCAAGTCCAAAGTAAAAGCTACTAAGAAGCAAACTCAAGGTTATTTTAGGTTCAGTTTTTCCATGCCAATCATAAATTCTAGACCAAGCTTCTTTAAAAATTTCCTCATCCTTTTGTTTAAAAGTGAAAATCATATCCTCGGGCGACATAGTAGTAGCAACTGAACTAGACATAATAAACAACTACAAAGGATTCTAAATTTTTTTGGTTTTGATAAAAAAAACGATGCAAGTAAAAATAAAGTAAAGTGAAGCAAAACAAATAACAAAGTAAAGGATATGCGTGCGAAAAACTCCCCTTACAGAGGTCTTCCACTTCTTCCCCGGCAACGGCGCCAGAAAAGGGCTTGATGTCTGGCGTGTAGTTGATGATTATTATGGCCAGGCAGTTGGGAAACTACAAGCGGAAAGTATGATGAGCACAGCAGCAATTCTTTTCCCAAAGTAAGAAACCAAGGTTTATCGTTCAGGAGAAGAGCAGACAATACGACTGAAGGTGATGCGGACTGGCTTAATAACACTCCAACAAGGGCGCCGTTTAATGATACTTGTTGACTCGTCTTTGGCCAGTAGCAATGTGGAACCTGCACACACACAACCAAGTACTTTGTTCCCAACTTACGATGAGGTTGTCAATCTCACCGATTTGCTTGAAACAAAGGGTATGAGCGTATCGAGTGGAAAACAGTGAAAGTATGCGAGTAAAGTAAACAGGTGATAGCAATATGATGGAAATAGGACCGGGGTCCACAGTTCACTAGTGGTGTCTCTCCATAAGATAAATAACACATGCTGGGTAAACAAATTACAGTTGGGCAATTGATAGAATAAAGATAAACGTGATATGTCAAGAAGATCACTATGCGATTTACTCTGGGCATTACAACAAAATACATAGACCGCCATCCAACTGCATCTATGACTAATAATCCACTCCCGGGGATATCATCCGAACACCCCATGAGTATTAAGTTGAGAACAACAGATAATTGCATTAAGCAAAGTGTGTAATGTAAACAAAGCATATGCCCTTGAGCATATGAATGTTGTTTTCTCCCTAGTAGCAACAGCACATCTACAACCTTAGAGGTTTCTGTCACTCCCCCAGATTAAATAGAGGCATGAACCCACTATCGAGCATAAATACCCTCTCTTGGAGTCACTAGCAACTACTCGGCCAAGATAGCTACTAACAACGGAGAGCATGCAAGATCATAAACAACATAGAGATAACATAAGATATATTTCAGTATAGCAACTCAATCATAACACCAATATTCATCGGATCCCAACAAACCAAACATGTAGAATTACATAACGGTGATCTCAATCATGTAGGGCAGCTCATGAGATCTAAAAATGAAGCACATGGTGGAGGATACAACCATCAAGCTACTGCTATGGACCCATAGTCCAAGGTAGACTACTCACTCATCGCTCCGGAGGCAAGCATGGCGATGAAGAAGACCTCCGGTGGCGATTCCCCTCTCCGGCAGGGTACTGGGAAGAGCTTCTGGACCCTTCCGATCTCGGGTCGACGACGGCGGCGGATCGCGATGTGTTTTTGGAAAATTGATTGGGTACTTATGTTTTTCCCGTCGGGGGGTCTTTATAGGCGAAGCGGCATCGTCAGAAGTGGACCGAGGAGGTCTCACACATAGGGGGCGCGG
Source organism: Dactylis glomerata (assembly GCA_007115705.1). Taxonomy (NCBI): domain Eukaryota; kingdom Viridiplantae; phylum Streptophyta; class Magnoliopsida; order Poales; family Poaceae; genus Dactylis; species Dactylis glomerata. The sequence continues at coordinate 10,082 of QXEO01000753.1, forward strand.
CCAAGGGCTGGGCCGCGCTGCCCTGGTGTGTGGCCACCTCATGGCCCCACTCCATCTCCTCTTCGGATCTCTGGAAGCTTCCAGGAAAAATAAGACTTCAGGAACTTGTTTCGTCCAATTCCAAGAATATTTCCTGTGTAGCCTTTCTGAAACACAAAAACAGCAGAAAATAGGGAACTGGCACTGGTGCGACTTGTTAATAGGTTAGTTCCAGAAAATGCATAAAAGTGCCACGAAGTGTAACGAAACATTAGGCAAATGGTGTAAAAACAAGCGTGGAGCATCAAAAATTATGGATACGTTGGAGACGTATCAACTAACCCCCTTAAGATGAAGCTCGCCCTCGAGCTTCGGAATGGATAGAAAATAGGTGAGGGTGATCTTCTCGAAGAGTTTCTTCACGCTCCCAAGTGGCTTCTTCCTCAGTGTGATGATCCCACTATACTTTGCAAAACTTGATAGTCTTCGTGCGAGTATTCCTCTCTGCTATCTCCAGTATCTTGATTGGTTTCTCTTCATATGTCAAGTCACTTTCTCACTTCACTTCCTCGAGTGGTATAGTGTAATTCAATGGGGTATCTGACATCTCGGGGTGACACTTTTTCAGCTGACTAACATGAAACACATTGTGCACGGCTGAAAGAATAGCTGGTAGTTCCAATTCATAGGCCACTTCTCCTTTACGGGATAGAACCTTAAATGGGCCTATGAATCATGGTGCTAACTTCCCTTTGATACCAAATCTCTTGATTCCTCAAAGAGTTGAAACCCTGAGGTAAGCTCTGTCTCCTGCTTCACAGGTGACTTCTCTACGCTTATTGTCTGCATAGCTCTTCTGTCTAGATTGGGCTATCTTCAATCTATCCTTGATCAATCTAACCTTCTCTTTTGTTTCTTCGATAATATCTGGCCCAAAGAAACCACGATCTCCTACACCACTCCATAGTAATGGTGTAGTACACTTCTTCCCATACAAAGCTTCAAATGGTGTCATTTCAATACTTGCTTGATAACTATTGTTGTAAGAAAACTCCACGTATGGCAAGTTATCATCCCAACTTGATCCATAGTCCAGAGCACATGCTCTCAGCATATGTTCCAAGATTTGATTAAATCTCTCAGTTTGTCCATCTGTTCGCGGATGGAATGCTATGCTAAACTCTAATCTCGTTCCTAGAGATTCATGAAGTTGCTTCCAGAAATGCAAAGTGAATTGGGTTCCTCTATCTGACACAATACTCTTTGGAACTCCGTGTAAGCACACAATTCTCTTCATATAGATATCCGCCAACTTTGCACTGGTGTAAGTTGTCTTCACGGGTATAAAGTGAGCTACTTTGGTCAAACGATCAACAACTACCCAAATAGAATCATAACCAGATTTGGTTCTAGGTAACCCGGTAATGAAATCCATACCAATCTGATCCCACTTCCAATCTGGCACTTTCAAAGGTTGTAGGAGTCCTGCAGGTTTCTGATGTTCTGCATTCACTCTGCTGCACACATCACACTTTGCTATGTATTCGTCGATGTCTCTCTTCATGTTGTTCCACCAGAACCTCTCCTTCAAGTCCATATACATCTTGGTATTTCCAGGATGAATGGAATAGGGTGTCTCATGAGCCTCTTGAAATATTACCTTTCTCAGGTCGGGATCATCGGCAACACAAACTCGCTTCTCGAACCAAATGGTTCCTTGCTCGTCTTCACTAAATCCTTTCGCTTTACCTTCCTTCAAGGCATTTCTAATTTCCTCGATCTCTTTGTCTCCTTTCTGAGCTTCTCATATCCTGTCCATCAGTGTCGGTTGTACGACCAGTGATGCTACAAATCCTGCTGGTACCTCCTCCAAACTGAGATCTCTAAGTCCCTTGCACAAATCTTCTGGTAGCTCATCTGTTGACAAACAGTTCACATACGCCTTGCGGCTCAAGGCATCAGCAACCACATTTGCTTTACAAGGATGGTATTGCAAACTCAGATCGTAGTCCTTGATAAGTTCTAGCCATCTTCTTTGCCTCATATTCAAGTCCTTCTGGGTGAATATGTACTTCAAGCTCTTGTGATCGGTGAAAACTTCACATCGCTTTCCCATCAGATAGTGTCTCCATGTCTTCAAGGCATGCACTACCGAAGCTAACTCTAGATCATGAGTAGGGTAGTTGGTCTCATGTTTCTTGAGTTGCCTAGAAGCATAAGCTACGACTCTGCCTCCTTGCATCAAAACACTTCCCAGTCCTAGACGTGAAGCGTCACGGTACACTTGGAATTTCTTCTCTAGATCTGGCAGACATAAGATTGGGGTTGACACCAATCTCTTCTTTAGCTCTTGGAAACTAACTTCACACTCATCAGTCCACTTGAATTGCTTCTCCTTCTTGAGTAAATCTGTCATGGGTTTACCAATCTTTGAGAAGTTCTCGATGAACCTCCGGTAGTTTCCAGCCAACCCTAAGAAACTGCGAATTTCTCCAACATTTTTGGGCGGTTCCCATTCTGTAACTGTTGTAACCTTGGAAGGATCAACAGCAATACCTTCCTTGGATACAATGTGACCAAGAAAAGCTACTTCACTCAGCCAAAATTGACATTTACTAAACTTGGCATAAAGCTTGTGCTCTCGAAGCTTTTCCATTATCAGACGAAGGTGTTTCTCATGTTCTTTATTGTTCTTGGAGTAGACCAGTATGTCGTCAATAAAGACCACGACAAACTTGTCTAGGTATTCAATGAATACCTTGTTCATCATATTCATAAAATACGATGGCGCATTAGTTAAACCAAACGACATCACCGTGTACTCATAGGAACCATACCTGGTGACAAAAGCGGTATTGGGGATATCGTACTCCCTAATCTTGAGCTGAAAGTATCCAGATCTAAGATCGATCTTGGAGAATACACTAGCTCCTTCCAACTGATCAAACAAATCATTGATCCGTTGTAATGGGTATTTATTTTTGATCGTCACCTTGTTCAATGAACGGTAATCCATAACCAAACGCTGACTCAGATCTTTCTTCTCTACAAACAGAACTGGTGCTCCCCACGGGGATGAACTCTCTCTAATGAATCCATTCTATAACTGCTCTGCTAGCTGTTTCTTAAGTTCCTTCAATTCATCTGTGGACATTGGGTAAGGTCTCTTTACTATAGGGCCTGTGCCCGACATCAGTTCTATGAGGAACTCAATATCTCTGTCTGGTGGCATTCCCGGTAACTCATCCGGAAAAACATCTGGGTATTCTCATACTACTGCCACATTTTCTATGCTAACCCCCTTAAGATGGTTTAGCCTAATACTGTTAAAGTCCATGTTGGATTTATATATAATCCTTCTCCCTCCTGGAGTAGTGGGTGTGATGGCTCTATTAACACAATCTATGACCCCCACATAGTTGGTCATCCAATAACATCTAACCCTTGAGATTCCAAAACTACAAGATGAGTTGGAAAATTATATTTACCAATTTCTAAGATCAAATTCTGACATCCGACCTTGACTATCAATTCTCCACCCGGTGAAATAACTTTAATAATCTTTCCTATGGTTTTGTTGGAAAATTCATGCTTGGTTGCAAATGCACTTGATATGAATGAATGAGATGCTCCGGTATCAATAAAACCAATGTTGTAAATGAGTTGAGTGGAAACATACCCATCACAGCATCAGGCTCATTCATCACTTCCTCCACATTGAGGTAGTTCACCAGTCCCTTCTAGAATGGGTTAGGCTTGGCAGCCTCCTCTGGCTTGTTCTCTAGGCATGTGTTGGAGTAGTGTCCCATCTTCTTACACTTGTAGCATGTGACGTTGGAGAGATCCCTCTTGCCATCTGAGTTGAAATGGTGCTGACCATTTCCCCCATTGTGGTGTCCGTTGTTCCCATTGTGGTGACCATTGGAGTTGTTTCCCTTAAATCCTCCATTGTGCTTGTGGCCATTGAAGTTACCACCATTGCCTTTGAAGTGTCCTCCATGTTTGTGTGAACTTCCATTTCCATTGCCCTCAGAAGAGTGATGCTTCTTGTGGAAGGGCTTAGTGTGGTTCTTGCCGTTGCTGAATTTCCTCTTGCGGTTCTCTTCCTTCCTGATGTTGTTGTCCAGAGTGACAGCTTAATCAAGAAGTGCCTGGTAGTTTGGAGCATAGGCCACTGAGAGTGGTATCTTTAGTTCACCTTTGAGTCCAGCGAGGAACTTATCCCTCCTCTTAGCATCTATGTCCACATCATCTGGAGCATACCTTGACAAGTAGAAGAAGTCATCCATATACTCTTTCAAAGTTCTCCCGCCCTACCTCAGCGTGCGGAATTCCTCCTTCTTCTAATTCATAATGCTCGTAGAGATGTGAGCATTACGAAATGCTTCCCTGAAGCTGTCCCAGTCTAGGCCTTCCACAAGATGTGTGATCTGGTATGTTTCCCACCAATTAGCAGCGGGTCCTTCCAGAAGATGAGCGGTGAATCTCACCTTTTCAGCATCGGTACACTCGCAAGTAATTAAGTCCTTGCTAACAGAACGCAGCCAGTCATCAGCCACTATTGGGTCTATGGCAGATGAAAACTTATTAGGTCTAAGCCTCAGAATTCTTGCCAACCTGTCAACCTGGGGTGGGGGTGGAGGTGGTGGTGGTGGTGGCGGGTTGTTGTTGTTGTTATTATTGTTAGAACTGGCCTGGATGAATTGGGTCATCATTTGCATGAGTTGTGCCTGAGATGTAGCTAACTGCTGGATGACATCATTGTTGTTGCCATTAGTGTTGTTGTTGTTGGTGTTCTCACGACAAGGAGGCATCTGAAGGGTTTTAGCATGGGTGAGTAATTAGATAGATAGAACTAGGGAAAAAAACTTTCCTACCCATGCACAAACATCACTCCATACAATAAACAATCATAAAACAACTTCAAAATTCTTTATTAATTGAACTTTGATAAAGTATGCTAAAGGTTCGACAAAACGACTAGGGTAGATAGGTACTACCATACCAACAAGGGTAAGGCAATACAATGAGTACTTAAGCTATTACAATAAATGGGATTCTTCTAACGTTTCTTGATCCTGGTGAGGCATGCAAGTGGAAGTGTCTTGTGACGCTTCGACTCCAACCTTGATACTCTAGCTTCCTTCACCTTCCTGACTGCCCTTGCTTCCCACTCTTCAACTGTGATCTCTTCACCATCTATGTTGTACAAGGTCAGTTCCTCGGGGTCTTCATCTGCTAAAGCTTTGGCTTCATATTCTGCTATCTTCTTCTTTAGAGATTCATTCTCTTCCATTAACTCATCCCTCTTATCTCCCATTATTTCCAAGCATGACTGTGCTGTTATAATCCTTTGACTAGCAAACTCCATAGTTTCTCTAAACTTGTCCATTAGCTTGATTTGTCTTGTCAACATGTCCTATGTGTTAACAGCACTATACTCCCTCTCGGTCATATAAGTCTGAAAGAGAGAATGGGTCTCCAAGCATCTTATGTCCATGGCGCATCCTTCCTCATTGCGCTCTCCAAACTGGTAATATGGTGTCCTTGAGGAGAAACGATGGTGGTACTTGTAGCAGATGCGTGCTATAGCTCCTTGCATGGCTATCTCCATAGAACCACTCCAATCAATGTATGGGTTGGTGTAGTCCATAGTTGAGTCTTCAGGGTCTTCTTCACGACCTTGTATGATTGTTTGTATCTCCCATTTCTCCATGCCATTCTCCTCGTACATCCTTCTTCCTCGAAACTCTGGCGTTGGAATTCTAACAAAGTCTGACAACTCTAGCAAGGTCTTGCTAAAAGTGTAGTTTCCCAGTCCATCAACAACTCTGTGATCGTAGGGGTCCATCTAAAATTCAGAAAAGAATGGACAAGGTTAGAATAGGGTAAGAATTTACAAGGGAGAATTAAATGAACAAGATGAGTTCAAGTATGAGATCAACAAAAGAAGATGTAGTAAAGGTTTTAAAATAAATTTTTAATTCCTATGGTTATTCATTCCTAGGTTCTCGATCCTACAGGCAACACTAGTGCTCTAATACCATTTTGTAGCGTCCTACCTTTTACCAAAGGTAGCACTACTGTGAAACTGCTATTCCCTGGATCACTGATAGCATCACAGAACAAAATATAGCATTCATTGCAGATAGTGTACTTTATTGCATCGCAGATCCAGACTCACGAGTCTTTAATTATTACAAAAATTGTTATAGCCACTTGGACTATCAAATACCAGAGTTCAACTCAAATAACACAATGGAAATAAAAAAAGCAATGAGCCTTCATCTTCAGCAATATGCCACAAGCAGTCATGTTGGTATGCAGGCTCGAGACTCCTCCAATCACTCCTCATCTGAATAACCTACACATTTGAATATGTAGCCCCAATGGGTCAGTACAACAATGTACTAGCAAATGACACATTTTTGGTGGCAGTTGTGAAATAACTATGCTACATGACATTTGGCTTGGTGGATCTCATAGGCTAGTTTGCATAAAGCCAATTTTATCCTATACTTCTTAGAAATCCTTTTTCCCAAAATTTTATTCATAAGGGTCGAAATAACCCCCAAACACTACATAATTGCAAGTTATGTAGCACTGGGCGCAACTCAACAAAGTTTGAAGTACAGAAACCACCACCCCTCGGAGTGTATGGCCCTGAGCTTCTCCTGATAGTTTCTAGTCAAATTTTATAGCATTCCAAAATGGTGACGAGATTCTTCCGAACATTCCATGACTAGAGACTAAAATGTCCATAACCGAGGACACGGCTAATTAATTAGATTTTTGACACCTTGCAAGGGTTGTGCACTTTCACCTTAAGACTCATTTTATGCCCATACATAAAATGAGACAAGACCTTTCAGAAAAAGCATTTAACCAAACGGATCTGACCGTACCCCCTATATTATGCTACCACCCTCTGTCAGTACCCATGGCTGAACCCTTAATCCTACTAAATCAAGACAGAGCCCATATTGTCATAAGGCTGCACTGGAAGTACATCTAAGCATGGAAGCCATATTAATCTCTTTAATCCTGAGTGGCCATCCCGAGCAGTATCCTGAGTACACATCCTTTACGAGGCATGTGCCCCAGAACCCACCTTCTTTAACCATCCTCTTTCAAATCCCCTCCACTCAGGTAGTTCATTTTAGTTGAATTTGTTACTTTATTCATAAAACAACTTTACAAGTGATCAAAGCATGGCATCAATATTCAAGTAGTTTAGGATCCTACCAAGTGGTGTTTGAGGTTGGCTACATACTACTAGGATTTAGAAATTTATAAAGTAGTTGAGTATGCCACCTATCATGCATACTACTGAAAACACTAGTGCATAATAAAATAGGTAGGGAACATGTGTGTCACTTGCGTTGATAGCAACCAGCACAGTCACAAGGGTAGTTCAGCTCCTCCTCACAATCTATACAAGCAATAAAGCACAAGAATAAACACATAGTTCACAATAACAAACATAGACATGTATGCATGCATGCACATGGCCAATTAATTTTACTCAACTTATGTTGTGTGAAAATGTTACAACCTGAGTTCAGATGATGAGTTTTGATAAAACAAAACCAATACAAAAAGAATTACTCAATTAGCATCTACTATATACTAAAAGCACAATACGGGGTCTTAAAATAGAGACACCACGTTAACCCACATCATCTTAATTAATTCTGATGATTAGATCCAAAATATGTGGTTGAGATTTAAAACTAATAGATGTTACATAAAAATTGTTTACGTACAATCTGGCACGTAACATAAACCAGCAAGTAAAAGAAAAAAAATGTGAACCCATTGACTCCACGTATTGTGAGGAGTAAAAGGTAAAAAAATAGATCTACTTACTTCACATATACGTACATGTTATGTGTAACAAAAAAGATAGAACAAGATACACCGAGACTCATATATCTGATACTATGGATGAGTATTTAAACTAATCTGGACTCCTCAATTTAATTGGACGTGGAACAGTGTAAAGAAAAGGTTGGACGTGTTGTGACTTGTGACCCATCTCATCACGTTACCAGGAAACAAATCCAAGTAAATTTATAAAAAAAACAAATCCAAGTAAGAGTCTGTATATTTCAAATAACTTAAAATGGGCCTTTACCAATCCAGAAACGTTCAAGGAAAAAAATACTATAATATTTGGTCCAAAAATATCCTAAATCTTACTAGGCAGTGAACGTTATATCATATCTACTACTCTCTTTGATCCAAAATACTTGTCATAAAATAAGAGAATCTACACACCAAAACATGTCTAGATACCCACATTTTTGGACCAAGTATTATGAACCAGAGGGAGTAGATATTTTGAATTAATTAAAAGACCATCCTACGACTAATTAGTGTAAAACATTTCTTTAGAAGACGCCCTTCCAATCTGCACAATTTCATGTTACTAGAAAAAAATAAGTTACATATTCGCACAAAAAAATAAAGTACTTAAAAAATTCCAATATTTTTACGCAAGCAAAAAGGAATGGAATCGTGAATGTTTGTCTAGCATTGATTGTTTTGAAATAAATACTATACATAAATTAAGCATATCCTTTTTAATTGAAATAGAAATATGACGGCATGCTTTGCATACATACAATATTGGGTATTATTGACATATGGTTAGAGACTGCAAGATAGGCGAGGCACAAAGATTTTCTAAGAAGTTTATGATATATATTTTTAACAAAACACAACTTGATGTTACAGAGAAAATATAAAGTTACACATTAGCATGGGAAAATAATATTGTTTTAAAAAACTATATTCTACAGTTGATTGTTCAGGATAAAGAGAATCTATATAACAAATTAGACGACAAGCTAGGTAAGAAAAGGTGGCTATGACATCTTTCCAAAATATGTGCGGTGATAACTCAAATTCAATTCTTAGAACAGATGGCTAAACATCACCAAGGGAATATGACCTAATCATTAATCTAGCACATGTCCGTAATCTTTCTAAGTAAAATTGTAATGACATAATTGTTGAGATACTTATGTATATATAGTTAGGGCAAAAATGGAATCCATCTGATTGACACCTGGATGCTTTGGTGTTTTATTGAAAATTGCTTTGTTGACTTATAGCCCCTCTGTTCCATGCTGATTTATACAACTTTGTACTATATCAGTGAGGGAGTAGAAAATTCTACCTTATCTCTCTTTTCCAGTGTTACTAAGATTATAATATATAATATAATAGATATAGTCAAAAAATTGCAGGATTATGTATATTTGATTAAGGGGGTAAAAGGCGATGCCCTCTCATTTGCAAGGGCCACCATGCTAGTTTTTAGAATTTTAGTTATTGCAAAAACAATAGCACAAGAGTAAATAAACTTCACCAAGTTCATGCATGATTAAAAAGTATGTGAGTTTGATTCTAAAACATCCTACAAGCTACAAGAAATCTATTGACTACAAAAATACAAAATTTGAACTAATAGAATAAGAGATATAAAATAAACAATACCAAATTAGGGTTTAATTCAATCTGAATTTAGATTCAGATTTTTTTGAAAACTTGACTAACAGTACAGATAAATTCTACATGTCCTAAGGTTTCCAACGGTATATTATTCATCAAAAACCGAGTTGCAGATCTTCTTCTATAATTTCTAAAAGATTCAGGTGTTTAAAATATATTTAAAACAAAATTTGAATTTCAGCGGGCCAGGGAGTGACACGCGGCGCGATCTGATTCGCGCGTACCGGTTCGGGCGGATCACGGTTCGGGACCGTTAGATCTTATGAGATCTGAGCGGCCCAGATCTCCCCGTACCATTTCGGTTTAAGTTCTAATCGCGGCCGTAGGATTTAGATCGGATGGGGGAGAGAGAAGGGCGAGGTCCTCACCGGCAATGTTAGGTTTCCGATGAGGTCCGGCTCGGGTGGTGGACGTTCTCGACGATGTAGGTCTCCTGGGCGATGATGGAGGTGACGACAGGCTTCGGCGGACGACGGCGGTCACGTGGGTGGTGGTGGCGAGGTGAATGCGACGGCGGTGGCGTGCAATCGCTCTGCCGGAGCTCGCAGTGCCTGCGGGCTTGCACGGCGCGATTCGGCGGCATGGACGTGAGGTAGAGGTGAGGGTCGGGTGCGGAGAGAGAGGGTAGGGGTTTTTATAGGTGAGGCCGGCTTGCGCTAGGGGCTAGGGTTTTCGAGATGGGGTCGGCATCGGACGGCGGCGGCGGATCCTGTGGCCGAGCCGAACTCGAGGTGGGGGATGACATGCAGGCCCCACCTGTCGGCGACTCGCAGCGGCGCGGACGTACCGCTTTGGTCGGGGGAAGTTAGCAGGTTGGGCCGGCTTTCTGGCCTGGGCCGAATCGGCGCCCCCGGCCCTTTTCTATTTTTTGAATTTTGCTTTTTCTTTTCTTTTCTATTTGATTCAGAAATTAATTTAAAAAGCCTCTAAAATGCATAATTTTGAATATCTTCAAATTTGCATAAATTCTATAGAACCAGAGGTGATAAGATGGACTAGTGGTGCAACTAAGAAGTTAGTTTGAGAAATAAATATTTGGGACAAGAAGTTTAAGTGTTCACATAAAATAATAACAATCACATGAAATGATAACTCACTTGAGTTATTAAAAAGGAGATTTTATTTGAAAACTGTATTTGAAATCAACATAAAGCAAGGTTATTTGTTGAAATCAATGATGCTTATGTATGCATGCCGATTTTGAATTTTAAAATCTAGGGATGTTACACATTATCCTTGAGTAGCCTCTTGTAGTCCAGCAAGTCTTCAGTTAGGGTGCCGATCTTCTCTGAAAGCTCCCTCTTGTCAGCGCGCAGCTTCTCGATCAGATCGTTGTCCGCTTCAAGCTCGAAGTCGTTGCACTCTAGCTTCTGCTTTAGCTCTCTAACCTCCCTGTTCCTCGCTTGGATCCTCTTTTCTTGGCTCTTCCACTGCTTCTCTTGAGTCTCGAGCTTCACCTCCATCTCCTTGATCCTCTGCTCTTGCTCCAGGTGTTGTTTGTCCTTCTCGGCAAGCTGGGCGCGTAGCTCGTCATTGTTAAACAACTCATTGTACCTCTCAATCTCAATGTCCCTAACGAGGTCCTCTAACTCGGTGAGGTGTGTGCACATGGAGTCCTCGATGCCGTCAGGTAGCTAGATGACCACTCCCTTCTCATCGCGTCGGCCGAAGATGTGAGAGTAGTGGTTCTGGAGCTCGGAGGAGTGGCATCCGTAGAGGTGTGCTGTTAGTTCTTGCATGAGAAGATGGGCGCCCACGTCTCTGTCGGTGTGGAAAGTCTTGAACTTGATTTCTTCAGTCTTCGGCTCTGTCTCGCGTCCCGGTTGTGTGATGTGGATCACCCAGACACCCTTCTTGTGAAACTTGGTCATCTCGCTCCCATTGATGAACGGGATGGGCAGGGACAAAGCAGTGACGATGTCGATGAGGCGCTCTCCGAAGCTGAAGGCCTTGAAGCTCTCGGGCTTGGTGACGTGGAAGGTTGACATCTTTATGTTGTAACATGACAAGTTAGTGAGCCAAAAGTAGAAAAACTTAACAAAAAGCGCAGAACAAAAGTAAAAGAAGTTTCTAACTTAGTGAGAACAAAACTTTTTCTAAGTGCTGAGAAATAAAGAGAACAAGAACAACTCCTAAATTTTTCCTAGGAGTTTTCGTCCAATCCTAGGGTCACGAACCTAAGGGCAACACAATGCTCTGATACCATCTGTAGCATACCTGTGCTTTATTGTGCTAGTCCCGGATCGACTGCTAGCACACACAGTTACAAGATGAAATATCAAGATATAAAGGTCTTTATTACAACGCTTGATCCACAAATAGGATAGTACTTTTACAACTCAAGTAGCACAAAGCTACAACTTATTACAAAACTTGAAAATGACTAAGTAAAATGAAGCTTCAAATCTTCTTTCTTCATAGCACCACAGGCAGACGTGTTGGACGAAGACTCGTGACCGGAGTGCAGCAATCTTCAATCTTCACCGTAGTAACCTGTAACATGATACGTTGCAGCCACGGAAGGTCAATACTTTGAATGTATTGTCATGATGTCACTTTGGTGGACTCAATGGCGCCTACACTTATATGCTTATCTGGCCAGGTGGACTTTGACTTTGCGAAAAGCAAGCTTTCTTCCTATCTTTTGTAAAACTCAAGTTTTTCCTTATAATTTTTTTGACTAAGAGAAACTCTTTACTACCCAAGTTTTCCCATCAAGTTTTAACTTAAGAAATTGGGATGAGGAGATTTTCGATCAGCTTCAATATCATGTCGCTCAAAATTGTCCGTAACCGGGGACACGGCTAAGTACTTAGTTCTAACACTCTGCAGAGGTGGTACACTTTTCCCACAAGACTTAGTCAACCCCTTTTTGCCATGAAGCTCATTTTGCATCAAATGGCCAAGTGAAGACGAAGACGAGACCTTTCAGAAGCAATCCCTCAAACCAACCCGGACGCGTTCCAACCTATCAACATCTACCACCCTCTGTCCGTCTGGCTTGAGTTCTCGCAGCTTAGTTGGTCAAGACAGAGCCCATTTGACTTGTGGTTGCACTAGAAGCTTCACGACTTGAACGTCTCCAATCTCTTTGTTCCTGGGTGGCCGTCGACAAATGCGATACACCTAGAGGTTCAGAGGTTCGACGACATGACCCCAGGGAACCACTCAACATAAACCAAACAACCACTTCCACCCAGGTGATTCATTAACTTAGCTGTTTTCTTAGTTTTACCAAAACATGGTGTTCAACACTTTAGACAAAACATGTGAAATTCCCTTCCCATAACCAAAGTGTAAGACAAGGTAACCTATAGCAGCAGCAATTCTGCTAAGAGATGCAAAAGCTAGCCAAAGAGGCCTAAGCATAAAATCTAGCAAGCAAAAAAAAAATAAGACAGAACTCTTAAAACCATCTACTCATGCATCTTCTATTAGAAAAGCTACAAGTGGAAAAACTTTCAGTAGGACAACAAGATGGTGACACTTGCCTTGGTGAGGAAAGGGGTTGGTGCACTCGTCACAAAGGCACTCGTTGCACTCAGCACAATCTACAAACGAGTTTCACAACCATAAGCACACAACAACAAAGCATACACAAAAGAAGAAAACATGAATGCAATATTGTCGATGGATTTCGTGTCGCAAGAACACGGGGTACCACGCGACGGACCCGAAGATTCGAACGCAGGGGGCTGAACGTGTGAGATCTTGGATCGCAACGAAACACGGTGACGGAAGCCTCGATTGTCGGACGCGCAACGCACTGCAGAGAGGGAGACCGAGCTTTACCCAGGTTCAGGGCCCTCGTGGTGAGGTAAAACCCCTACTTCCTGCCTTCTTGTATTACGACGCGACACCTCGCGAGGAGTACAAGGCCTTGGTTACAAAGCTCTAGCTGGCCAGAGGTTGAAGAACCTGCGTGCCCAACTAGCAGCTTGAAGACGACGGAGATCAGATCCGACCGGATCCCCTCTAAGGGGTGGCCTCCCCTCCTTTTATAGCGCCAAGGTCCTCCTTCCCCTTATCTTCTTGGGGAAGGGGTTGCCACACACGGCCAAGGAGGGAGGACAGCTGTAGACTAGGTTCTTCTGTAGACTTGGTCTTCGTAGGGTAGTGGCGCCGGTCCATAGGAGTGGGTGGAGGAGGCTGACGTCCTCCTCTGGCGCCCTGCACCGTCCATGCTATATTTAGGGGGGTGGCCAACTGCCACTGTGCCGCTTTGGGCAGGCACAGAGAAAGTTGGTCTCCTCCCTGTCGGGGGTAGCGTGGACGGTACGCGGTCTTCTGCCCGTTGCCCTTCTTGCTCCGCACGAAAACGTGCTAGGCTGACGTGGGCGTACCTCCTCTCCTCACCAGCAGGGGCTCGTGAGGAGGTCTTCTGGTCCTTAGCGGTTTCTGTCGTCGTTCTCCTCACGAGGCGCCTCCTCGTGAGGGTCTTCCCCGAAGCGAGGATTGTTGATTATCTCCTGGGCTGAAGATGGGCCGATGACGGGGCCTAGGAGCAGGTGGACCGGGATACCCCGGTATCCATTACACCGACAGTAGCCCCCGGGAGCCCGGCCCACAACGCGCCCTCTTGAGGACGCGAAGGGTCGGGGGCCCCCGAAGCTGCTGGGCCCTCCAACGGCACGCGTCAACCGCGCGGTCAGAGGACCATGCGAAGATGCGGAGATCGTGGGCACGTGGCTCCCCCACGTTGGCGAACGAAACGGCGCGGAGGTCGTGGGTAGTGGGGCAACGGGCGTTTTTCGAACCATCGCGTCAAGGCCGGCGCTTCGAAAACCGCGCCCTGACTGCCCCCTTAAAAGCTTGGCAGAGAAGGCTTCTTCCTCCTTTCCCACAACGCACCGCCGCCACCACTTCCCTTCCGAAGATCTTGAGCATCAAACCCCTCCTAGCTTCCAATCTTCCCGCTGCCCCTCGCCCCCGCCCAGAGCAATGGCACCGCGCCGGGCCATCATAGCAGCGAGGTCTTCTGGAGCGGCGCCGCGACCGGCGGCGCCCCTGCTTGAATCCCGCATCAAAAGCAGCCGCGAGCTCCAGACCGTCCGGGAGATGGTCGGGAGCAGCAAGAACGAGTGGGGCGCCACCCGCATCTGGCACGGCCGCGCGCCGCGGGACACTCTGCCTGTGACGGCGCAACCCTTCTTCCTCTTCTCCGTCTTCGCCGGCCTGCTGCCGCCGTTCTCCCCCTTCTTCTTGGCGATCCTGGAGACCTATGGGATCCAGGCCATCCATCTGCATCGCAAGTCCGTCACCTTGCTGGCGGTCTTCGCCTACGCCTGCGAGGCCTGGATCGGCATCAAGCCGTCGGTGGCGTACTTCCGCCACCTCTTCTCCCTCCGGTCCTCTGGGCTCAACCAGAGTTCCGGATGCGTCTCCTTCATCGCCACCGCCGGGACAGAGGGCGACTTCATCGACCTGAAGTGGATGAAGAAAGTCGACATCCTCGAGGAATCGGAGCTCTTCCTCGTGACGGGGTTCCCTCCCGTCAAGCTCACCACCTGGGCCAGCGAGGCCCTGTCGGAGGAAGCCCTGAAGACGCTCCGCCCGCGGATCCGAGATCTCCGGGAGGCTGGTGTTACGGGGACCATGGTCGGGGTGGAATTTGTCACCCGACGCATCGCCCCCCTGCAGGACCACCGCCGGGAGATCTGGGGGCACAGGTCTGGAGACGGCCTCAGGCTCCACCTCGGCGAACTCAACGCCGACGCTCGGGAGGAGGTAATAAGAGCCTTCTTCTCTTCTGCTGCCATCCCCGCCATCCCGCGCAATGCCCTCCCGATCTACTGTCTGGGCGCTCGGGAGACCAGTCGCGTTACGGCGGGGGTCTTGAAGTTCAATGCTTGGGGTCCGTTCCTTGCCGATGGCGTCGCGCCAGGTCCCACCCCAAGCGCGCCAGCGGCGAGCTCGGAGCAGGACTCGGCAGCTCGAGGAGCGGGGCCCTCGGCCTCAGGAGACGACGACGACAGCGACGATGACGCGGAGTCCGGTGGGCGGCTGGTCCGCCGGAGGCGTCCTGAGGGCACCGTGGTGCTCTCAGATTCCTCCGACGACGACTCCTCTTCGCCAGACCAGCCCACCGGGGAAGATGCCGACGTGTCCTCCTCGCGAGACCTGGAGGAAGAGGGGCACCGAGCCCGCCTGGAGGCGGAGCGCCGCTCCAAGTTCAACGACGAACGCGCCAGCCGGAACCCCGAGGCCGGGACCTCGCGAGGGAAGAAGCCGGCGGGCGAATCCTCTGCGCCCCCGCCCCCACCTCCCTCCCTTCCGAGCAAAAGAGGATGGGTGGAGCGGGACGCCTCGTGAGTATTCCTGCACAAAGATCTTTACCTTTTGCCTTACCTTTCCCTTAACCTCAGTCCTCCTTTTCCTCTTCAGGGATGCCGAGGAGAAGAAAGAGGAGAAGAAGAGGAGGAAGAAGAGGAGGACCGGTCCGGCCACGCCGGGCCCTGACCCGGCCGCGACGACCACACCGGCGACGCCGCCGCGCGCCGTCGAGGGAGAAGAGGATCGCGCGTCCACGGACGCGCCGTCCGCCCCGGGAGCCACCATGGCTCCCAGCACGACCGAGCCCCCTAGCGCAGGGGGCACTCCAGAGACGATGGGGGCAGCTCCTGCTGCCCCCTCTGTAGCCAGCACCAGCACCACCCCGGAGGCACCTCCGGCAAGGACCGCCGCACCGCCAAGCTCGGGAACAGCCCCCGAGCCGAGCAGCGAGAGGAGGGCGACTTCCACCGCGCCAGAGCCCTCCAGGGCCGCATTGCCTCCCCTACCGGAGATACAGGGGAGGCCCGCGAGGATCGCCGCCGAGCCCCACGCCGCCGACCCATGGGAGAGGGTGCTCGCGGCCGCGACTGGCGCCCTCCGTGACGAGGTTGCCAGGGCGCGCTCCGCCGAGCAGGCGCAGATTGACGAGGGCTGGGCCCTCCTGCACCAAGCCACGGAGAGGTGTCGCCTCCTGGACCAGCGCGCCGCCGAGCGCCGCGAACGAGCGAGGAAGGAGGCCGAGGAGATCCGCGCCAGCGCGGTTGAGGAGGCTGAAGAGGCCCTGGCAGCTGCTAGGGAATCGGCGAGGGGAGTCTTGACAAGGGCGCACGAGGAGGCCATGAAGATTGTCTCCGAAGCGCGCCAGAAGATTCCTCCCACCGTCGGGCCCCCCAACCCAGCCTTGGCTGGGGAGGAGGCCAAGCGGGCGGCTCAGCACCTCCTGGACCAGGCCAGGACAAACGCCGACGGCCTTCTCGCCAACGCCCAGCAGAGGCTGGAAGAGGTCGAGGACCGGGAGGCCCTCCTCCACGCTCGTGAGGAGAGCGCTGACTCCCGGGCGGAGAGCTTGAGCCTACAAGAGGCTGGGCTCGCCGTCCGAGAAGCAGAGGCTCGCGAGCGCGAGCGGGGACTTCGCCTCCGAGAGGAGCAGCTCCAAGCCCTCGAAGACCGGCTCAACAGGGAGCGGGAGGCCCTGGAGAGCCGAGAGGCGATGACCAGCCAGACCACCGCCGAGCTGGCTCGGCAACAGGAGGCGCTAAACAAGCGCGAGGCTTCTCTCCAGGCGAAGATGGACCACATGCTGAACCAGCGACGGATCAACCTGGAGCAGGAGCTCGAGCGGAAGCGCAAAGAGACCACCGAGGCATGCCGCGCGGACTTCCGTGCCAAGAATGACGCCGCCCTCCTGATGTACAAGCAGAAGCGCGAGGCCCTGGAACGCCGGGTCCGCGACATGGAGGCCGAGCTGAAGGGAGCGCACGAGGTGCGCCAGGGCGCCGAGCGCGCCCTTGCTGAAGCCGATGCCACCATCGCCTCGCTCCGGCGAGACGTGCAGAGGCTTGAGGAGGAGAACTCGGCGTCGGCCCTGCAAGGCGTGGAGATGGCCGGAGAGCTCCAAGAGCTCAGGGACGCTGAAGAAGAGGCGGGCGTGCTGCGAAGGCAGCGAGTGCGGATGCTCCGCGGGTTCTCAGCCCGCGTCATGGCGGCGGTGCACCGCCTGGGCATCCACGGGCTGAACCTGCCCACCGCCCCTGAGGACGACGGGTCGATCCTGCTCTTCTTCAGCCAGGTGGCCGAAGAGCTGGACGGCGCATCGGCGAAGGTCCTGGACCTCATCGACGCCGAGTGCCGGGAGCTGCTGGGACTCGCGGGAACGAGGATCTTCTCCAACATCCAACGCCTCCGCCCCGACCTCAACCTGGAAGAAGTACTGCGGAGGCCGCCGCCCCCGCCGCCCGGAACTCCCGACCGCGCGGCGGAAGCCAGGGCAGGGCGGCTGAACTTCGCCCTTCACCGGCTGCAGGCCATCTACGCTCGGCCTGGAGCATCTGCCCCAAGCTCCTCCAGCGGCGAGGGCTCCGGTTCCACGGAATCCGGCAGCGAAGAGGGGACGGACTCCGGTGAAGGGACGTCCTCAAGCTCCAGCGATGGCGCCGACAACGATGGGGGCGACGCAGCGGTCGCCCAGTAAGCTCCTCCTTGACTCCTCCAGAAGAACTAGGTTAGCTGCACACTTGGCAGCTGTCAGATATTGCCCTGCTGGGCCAGTTTAAGTTGTAATCGTACTTTAAGGCGTTGATCGCCAAATGGTCCTTGTTTGCACCCTTGCACGTATTTCCTTGTCTTGCCTTTGTCTGGGGAATGCTCTACGCCGTTCGGGGGCCAGCCTCCGAGCGGGACAGCAGCCTAACGCTTAGTATGCAGCTCGTGGTGCAAGGCTAGCGGGCACTGGCGCTCCAGAGGTGACTGTAATGGCATACAGGACTATTTCCCTGCAGCCCCCCAGGCGTTCAAGCACAACAAAGGCGAGCCTAGGAGAAGAGACACAAGGCCGCAGACAGGGACAGCAGGAAACTTAGAAAAATCTACACAGATTGTGCGACTCTCACGCGCTCATGCGCCTTCGTGCGAGTGTCGCTCGAGAGGAGAGAGCACCATGGATCATATGAGGTGACTGTAGCGGGTCCCTTCCCGAGTCAGAGCTCGATCCGTTCTGGGTTTTGCGGGCCTGCTGTTTTTCGGGCGAAGGCCCCAGCGCGGACACCGTGCTCCGGCTCCTTCTCGAAAGGCAGTCGAGCGAAAACTCACGTTCGCGTTAAGTCGCAACCAGCGGACCTCGCGAGGCTGGTGAGACCAAGACTCGCGACTCCAGACAGTGTCCACGGATTAGAAAGGATTAATGGCGAGTGAAAGCTGCAGTTACACTTGGTTCCTTGCGCGGATGAAGAGCTCCGTTTCCTTGGCGAAGGCAAGAGGGTGACAACTTTTAAGCCCCCTTGCCCTATCCTCACGCTCCTGGGGACGGGGCCACCAAGGGCAGCGTAGGCCTACACGCCCTCTGGCACAGGTCCCAGGGAGGCAAATCTGTCGAGGAAGCGCTCGCAGAGGTCCCTCCAGGACGAGATGGACCTTGGCGGTAGCCCGCAGAGCCACCGGCGAGGCTTTCCCTTTGTAGCCATCATGACCCAATTGGCCATGACACGCCCATCGCCTCCAGCCGCCCGAACACTGGCCGCGTACTGCCGTAGGAACTCCACGGGGTCGGAGGTCCCATCATAACACGCGTCAGTGTCCGGCTTGAAATGCGGCGGCCATGCCGCATGACGAAGGGGATCGGCGAGCGCCGCGAAGCCCCCAAAACCGATGTCGCCGACCTCGGGCTCGCCCTCTCCGATGGCCTCCAGGCCATCGAGGACTTGGAGACGCTCTCGGCGATGACTTACGTAGACAGCGCGAAGGCGAAGACGGTGATGACAATCGTCACCCATGTCGACGCCGATCTTGAAGAAGACACACCATAGCCCTCTACCTGGCGCGCCAAATGTCGATGGATTTCGTGTCGCAAGAACACAGGGTACCACGCGACGGACCCGAAGATTCGAACGCAGGGGGCTGAACGTGTGAGATCTTGGATCGCAACGAAACACGGTGACGGAAGCCTCGATTGTCGGACGCGCAACGCACTGCAGAGAGGGAGACCGAGCTTTACCCAGGTTCAGGGCCCTCGTGGTGAGGTAAAACCCCTACTTCCTGCCTTCTTGTATTACGACGCGACACCTCGCGAGGAGTACAAGGCCTTGGTTACAAAGCTCTAGCTGGCCAGAGGTTGAAGAACCTGCGTGCCCAACTAGCAGCTTGAAGACGACGGAGATCAGATCCGACCGGATCCCCTCTAAGGGGTGGCCTCCCCTCCTTTTATAGCGCCAAGGTCCTCCTTCCCCTTATCTTCTTGGGGAAGGGGTTGCCACACACGGCCAAGGAGGGAGGACAGCTGTAGACTAGGTTCTTCTGTAGACTTGGTCTTCGTAGGGTAGTGGCGCCGGTCCACAGGAGTGGGTGGAGGAGGCTGACGTCCTCCTCTGGCGCCCTGCACCGTCCATGCTATATTTAGGGGGGTGGCCAACTGCCACTGTGCCGCTTTGGGTAGGCACAGAGAAAGTTGGTCTCCTCCCTGTCGGGGGTAGCGTGGACGGTACACGGTCTTCTGCCCGTTGCCCTTCTTGCTCCGCACGAAAACGTGCTAGGCTGACGTGGGCGTACCTCCTCTCCTCACCAGCAGGGGCTCGTGAGGAGGTCTTCTGGTCCTTAGCGGTTTCTGTCGTCGTTCTCCTCACGAGGCGCCTCCTCGTGAGGGTCTTCCCCGAAGCGAGGATTGTTGATTATCTCCTGGGCTGAAGATGGGCCGATGACGGGGCCCAGGAGCAGGTGGACCGGGATACCCCGGTATCCATTACACCGACAAATATGTGGGTTAAATATGCAAATACACTTCGCATGTTTTCTGGTTGTAAACTACATGCATGATGCCATGAATAATTTTTAGTATTGTTTAAATAATTCAAAATGAGTTTATAGAAACTATTATTTTTGTTCCCAGTACTACTGTACAGAGGGCTCCATGTGCCATCAATAGCAAAAAGAATCACTCAAAAATATTTTGTAGAACTAATTCTATAGCCAAAATACTCTATTTGAGTTTCTACTAAAACTGTAAATAATCATGATGCAAAATTGTAATTTTATTGGTTCATTGCATTCTACTCGTTTTTGTGAATCCAGGGTATATTATTTGCTAATTTTCGATAAACGGAACTAAAGATATGATTTTTGCAAATTTCTACGTCTCTCTGTCCAGAAATCCAAAAACAGAACTACAAACGACAAGTGGTGGATTCTGATTCGTGGATACCCCTTCGTTAAGTGATCTAACAACAGCCCTATGATCTCGATCCAACGGTTCAGAGCGAGGAATGGGGAAACTCACCGGAGTAACTCGCCGGAAGATCGCCGGAAAATAGTTCATGATGTCTACGGCTCAAGTCGTCGATGTAGTGCTTGTCTCCGATGATGATGGGGTAGTAGACGGCATAGATGAGGACGAGGCGAAGATGATGGACACCGTTTCAAGCACCGGTAAGACTCCTAGTGGTCGCAGCGAGCAGATGGAGCAGCAACGGCGTCGGGTGGCGCAACCAACAACGACGAGAAGACGCACAATGATGTCCTGGAGGTAGGCGAGGATTAGGATAGTCCACTGTTAAAAGGAATTAAGTTAAAAAGCTTCGTAAACGACGTACCACTGCGATGAACTCGGTAAGATCTGAAAAAGGACGTCGATGGCACGGTCTATAGAGAGCTTATTTCAAAAAACTTTCTGAAGAGGAGTGGAAGAGGAGAACAAGGGGCACCCGGTGCTTCTCTTGGTTCATAAAATAGTGGTGTGAGGAGGGAGATCGGGCAACGTATGCCAACGGGCGACATTTAGTTCACGGCATCGGTTTCGAAAATTAAAGCGTTTGAATGGGGAATAAGTTCCCTGAATAAGTTACCCACATAACTAGGTTTGATGGGAGAGGAAGAGAAAGATCTACAGATGTATGGTAAGCTAGAGGTTGAAGACGACCACCATCAGCTCGGTCGGGCTGGTTGGCCGGTTCGGCCTTGTTGGGCCGGCCCAGTTCATTTTTTTCCTTTTCTTTTTCTAATTTTTTTCTGTTTCTTTCATAACTTTTGATTTAGAGCTCTAAATTAATTCAAACAAATTTTTAAATTTTTTTAAAATTGTCCCCTGTACATATAGACATATGGGGCTAGTTTTTATGAAAATAAATTTGGTTTTGAAAAGTCTTTACACCATTTGCCATAGGGCTAAAAAAACAAATTTGGAAATGAAAATTTGATTTCTTTCTTTAACTTAGGAATTCATATGCAATGATATGATGATGATGACGAAGGATATGCATAAAACAAAATTTTGAAATTTTGGGATGTTACAAAAGGACATTTGCAAGACCACACAAAATGTGTTTGCGTGGGGACTAGAACCCTATAGCCGGGAACGCCCCGTGCCGACGGTAAGCTGCTTAGCGCCGGCTAACACTTTTCTTCGAACTCCGGGATATTTCATTAGCCGACATACTCTATATGCCGGCCACTGTTATTGCTGCACCCCTCGCTTACACTATCCTGGCGTCACCTCTTGCTGATGCTTTCCCGACCACGCCATCACCAGGTATTCTAGATGAAGACGTGGTTGACACTGCACCGCTGAACCAGGCACCTCCTCTCGGCACACGTGTTGGCAAGAAATGTGGAGTCTGGCCTCAGCCGGAACCCGTCGACAAGTCGAAGAGGCAGAAGGTCGGCATGCCACTTCCCAAGAAACAAAGGCCTGTTGCCTCGGGGTAACCTTTCTTCTTCTTCTTCCTTAGTCATTTCTTGTTTCTCTCTTTCTTTATTTCTAACTTACTTTTCTTCCTCAGGGCTCCTCTGGTTTCGGAACATGCCTCCAGTTCCAGTGCCACGCCACATGTTGAAAAGCCGGCATCTCCGCCATGCGCCGACATACCAGTGATGAGTCCGGTTGTTCTTCAGCCCGGGCATCTTCGCTTGTGGCCGACAAGACTGCTACTCCGGTGAGGAACAGCCCTCCGCCAGAACAAAACACTTCTGCCCCTGTTGTCGACATAAACACGGGGGCCCACCAGGATGCCCCGGACACCGGCTGACGAGGGGTTAACTCGACAAATGTCCTAGTTGAAGGACTTAGGATCGGGGAGATAGGGCGTCGGATGAACTCGAAGGTAAAGTTAGTCGAAATAGGTGTATATCAAAAGTAAACTTGGGTGTCCAACCTGGCTTGCTTTCAATCTGCCCCACACCGTCCCCTCCTGGCCCCTATATATAGGTGGCCAGGTCTCGAGGATCGGGTAGGGTCCGATACAGATTACAATATCGACATACGGTAAGAACTCGTATTCGACTATCATTACAATTGGGCCTAGCTAAACGGGCCTTAGGGGTACTCAACTAACGGGCTCTATTATCTATACCCTTGTCAGTAGCCCCTGAGATTCTACCAGAATTGCAGATTCAGGTCGAATCTCTAATCTTCAAATCTTCGACTTGATTAATTCTTCGACTTCTTCACATCTTCAAATCTTCGACTTGGTCTTTTCGACTTATTTTCATGATATTTTTCGCAAGGGGGTTTGATGAACAAGCCTGACAACTCTGACAGATCAAGAGGTCAGTTAACTGCCGGAATAGATACTTGTCACCTACTTCAAATTCAATCCCCTTGGACTTGAATTCGGGATACCAGTCAAACCCACTCTTTTGCCGCATTTAGGACTTACAAAGAATGAATCCCAGTGATTCTCAGGGTACCCAGTGCGTCCACCAGGATTTTCTTCGCGTCGTAGACACGGATACATACCAGTAGAGCGCATCCATGTGCGTATACCAGGCCACACAGGACGGATCCTGGGGTCTTACCTTCGTGATAAATCACGGCATTCGAGTTTCGTTGCGATAACGCAACTCGAGAATCTTATATTCGCAGCCAAGTTTTTGACTGATAAAACCAAAGAATTTTGGATTTTAAATTGAACTTCTTCGCTCCCGATGGGAGTAATCTCTCTTCTTTTTGTCGACTACGTAGTCGAAGTTTGTATGCTTACCCTTCCGCATCTCCAGTATAAATTATCTCATCTCTATCGGGTGCGCGCTCAGCGTTCCCGATGGGAGTAGCCCCCGAGGCTATGCTTGTCTACTTGTAGTCGAGCATAGGCTCAAAGTTCAGCTCTTCTTTCTTCTGTGAATGTCTTACTGTTGGCGAGCCCCCGAGTCCAAGTCGAGGTTTTCACATCATACGTTCATATTCTCCTTTTCTCTTTTTTTTTCCTTCTTTGATATTATCGTCTGCTGTGCGCAGAATTTAACTCCTGTTGTAAAATATTTTTACGGGCTTTGCCGTAACATGGGGGCCCAATAATACGTGCTTATAAATAAAGCATCTGCTGGTTAAGGTAAAAAACCCTAATCATATTCCTCCTCCGCCGCATCATCTTCTCTCTCCATCTAGGGTTTTTCGAGGTTTTTCCCTTGTTCTCATGGCTGGTGCTGAAGGTTCTCGTCTGAACCTTGGTTCCCCGGTGGCGCCACGAGGTCAGGGTCGCCCTCGTGGAAGTAAGAACAAGAACATCACGCCGGCCACCGCAGGAACTTCTTTGGACGCTCCGGCTAAGCGTCGTCCCGGTCGCCCACCTGGTAGCAAGAACAAGGCCAAGGTGACTGGCGCTGCTCCAGGTCTAATTGCTCCTCCTGTTGCTGCTCCTGCTGTACCTACTGCGCCTCCCCAAATCTTTTCCTTCCTCTGTATTGCCATGGTGCAGTGCCGTGAGATTCAGCGCCTGCCGCTGAATTTTACCAAGTTCATGGATGGCCGCGAACTACGAGAGGCGGTTCTTCGCGAACAATCTGGCAGTGGCATCCCGTACGAGGTCGAGGTGTGGTATGACGGCGACGGCGAGTAGTACTTTAAGGGCGGCTGGTCGCAGTTTGCAGAAGACCACGACATCCACCAAGGCTTCTTCATGGCCTTCGACTTCCACATCGGCATGTCGAAGTTCGACGTGAAGATCTACGACGGCACTCTTTGCCTAAAGTCCACTTCCATTAGGACTTGTTTTTTATGTAATTTCGTTTGATAATGTCCTTGCTACCATGTTTATCTGTAATGAATATTCGCACTTGGTGTCGATGCTTTCGCTAGTACCATGAGAACAAGTCATGTTCTGAGGTATACTTTCCATCTATCGGGTTCTTTTCGAACCAATTTATAAGAAGAATATCGGGTTCCTTTGCAAACCAATTTGTTGGAATATTTGTCGGGTTCTCGACATAACCTTATAATGAAAAAGGTCTTCCAAGTCACGATAAAAACTCCTTTCGTACGACCCGAGGGTTGAAGCCTCCGAGGCGAGGAATTAAAGATAATTGTACAATTTTGTCGAGTTATACCCAAAGAACCCGAACTGTGGCCTCATGTTCTGGATTCAGAAGGTTAACTCAAATTTACTGATACCACTGTTGTTATTTTATGCGTAGAAATGCCTTAGCTGCTCTGCATTCCACGGGTTGCTCTCGTCCTTCCCGGTCTTCTTGTCTTGTAGTCGGTACGCTCCTCCTGGTATTACTTCGGTGACGATGTAAGGTCCCACCCAAGGGGACTCTAATTTGCCGTGGCTGTCTTGCCTGAGTCGCAAAACTAGGTCTCCTACCACGAAGGACCGTGGACGAACTCGACTACTATGGTAGTTTCGTAGGCTTTGTTGATACTGCGTAGCCCTTTCTAGTGCTTTATCTCTTGCTTCATCTAGTGCATCGACATCGTCTTGCAATGCTTCTGTCGACGTCGTCTCGTCATATGCTGTTGTCGTCGTGGTGAAACAACATATGCCATAGGATGGCTTAAATGGGGGCCGAACTAGATGCTGGAGGATTCGGGAGAGGGGAACGAGCTAAAAAGCACGACAGAAAGGAACACAGATCTACCCAGGTTCGGGGCTCTCGTAAGGAGATAACACCCCTACTCCTGCTCTACTGGTTATATATTTGGATCTATGGAGTACACAACAATGGTGCTTCCAAGCTCTCTGCTAGAGGAGGAAGACGTACTGCTTAGTGTAGGAACACAGAGTGACCAACCCTTTACCAGGGCTCCCTATGCCACCTTATATAGTGGTAGCCATGGTTACAACAGTCATATAAGACCAGGAGACACCAACTACGCTCCAAACAGGACTTGCTGATGAAGGCTGAGATCCTTGACTTTCTCCCTGATTGCTCTCGATGGGACTTCATATCCCTGTACCTTGTACTTCCTGCACTGTGACCTTACCTCTGTGAGGTAAGCTCTGTACTTGTGCACAGTGAGGGTAGGTAGTCCACCACTGTGCACCCTGTCAACATGACCCTTCTCCATACCTAGAAGAGTCTCTCCTTGATTGTAGGGACATGACACCTTAGCTGACTTCTGTGTCCCGGATACGACCGTTGGCCATACCCTGGACATATATGCCGGACCAACGACCTATGAAGGTCGGGTAATCCGGCCTCCCCTGCTCCTGCACAACATACCAAATAGATAGGCCGGCATATATAAGTATATGCCGGCACTCCTCAGTTAGTATTCCGGTTAATCCGGCATAACGGAATATCAGCCGGGATACATATATGCTGGCCTGGCCGATGCTCCTATATTCCGGCCAGGCCCTTCCTTGGTAACCCGGCATAAAGTCAACCAAAGTCCCTATATCTTTCTAGTCTCTTGACTCTACCGGGGGTCATCCCCCCGACACTAGTCCCCGAAGCTGTCGAGGTTCCCCCGTCATAACTGTGGAGCCTTGACAGGTTCAACATATCCTCTCTTCATTATACCCCGGTTCTCCGTTATATCCCGATGATCAGATTATATGCCGGGACAGCCACGCATATCCCGGCCACTGTTCCTTCTCCAAAAGTTATTCCGGCCGGTCCCGAGGTATTCCGGACGGAACATATTCCCCGGGCAGTTATGCCGACATTTAGACGAGACTTCCTTGAGAAGCCAGGCCTGACAGTTTTCATCGAAAGTTGCAACTTCCCTGCCACCTCGAACGGTCACACGATGTGACGGTTCGCAGTGCAGTTACTCCTCGCCATCATGACCTAGTGGCACGGTTACAGGAACCGCCGCCCCACTCCGTGCCGCCACGTGGCGACTTACCGCAGAAACGGTCGGGGGAGTGGAGCACTACCATCCCCACGACCCTTACCTGGTAGGCATATAAATAGGGCGGCGGGGGTAAACTTATCTTTTTACCCCACACCATCGTCTTCCTCGCCTGTTCCTCTGCCTCCTGCGCCTCACCGCCGGACCGAAGAACAGAGGAACAGCATCGCCGCCGCCATCGATCTGCTCCCCGCCGATGCCGACGCTCGACGACGCCCGACACCTCTGTCGACGACGCCGCCGCCACCGCATCTTTCCTCCGCGACATTGCTGGGGGATTGGACCTTCTTCTGCACGCTCGTTGCTGCTGTTCCACCGCCGTCGGCCAAGCTCCGGTGAGTTCCTCTTTCTCTGTCCTTCATCTTTTCTGGTTCTCTATAGCTTCGCATTGGTAACCATACTCGCATAGATCTACTGCAGTTCCTCTGCTTGTTATCCTTTTGATTCGACTAGCATTGCTAGCGATGTTCGCAGGTGTTCTTCCTTAGAAGTTTTACCCTTGTTTGTTTCTAGTTTTAACTGCCTCGGTAGATCTTCTATTTCTGCTAACATTGGTGAGAGCGGTATGCCGGAGAGACTAACCTCCCTCTTTTCTCCGGCCTTGATAGGATTAACATCACGGGACTTCGGCTATCACGCCCTGCCCCGGCCACCAAGATGGCATCATCAAGCATGACGGGTACCTCGGCCTCAGAGGAAGATAATTCGGCCCGGGTCCAAGGACGCTCCGGCTGGGAGGGGTCGGAGGTTACCCCGGCCGACATATCCTGGGTCACCTCCACCAGGAGAGTGCCGGAGGGTGTTGCATGCCGGCTACCTGCGGGAGAGACTGCGCCGGCACCTGAACCCGGCGAATGAGTCGTCTTCATTGCCCACTTCGAGCGGGGTTTCGGCCTGCCGGCGTCGGACTTCTTCCGGGACGTCCTCGACACCTACGACCTGCAGCCTCACCATATCCCGGCGAATGCGGTGATGATCCTATCTGCCTTCGCCGCATTCTGCGAAGGCTACGCCGGCATAGAGCCCTTTTCCCAAGCCTGGGCGAAGTACTTCCAACTGCGGAAGCAAGTCATCCAAGAGCCGCCCCGGAGCAAGGATGAGCCGCAGGAGACGGCCCAGGAGAAGAAGGATCGCCCCATGACCCTATGCAGCGCGGCCACGATCATGTCCCGAAAGGGCTCGGACTTCCCCAAGGTGGAGCTGCTTGAATCTTGCAAGAAGTGGCAGAAGAGCTTCTTCTACGTCAAGAACACCACTGACGTGGACATGCTCAACCTGCCGCCATTTGTGGACGAGCCACCCTTGGCTATGAAGAATTGGACCTACAATCCGAAGAACTCGGTGATGCCGGTGAACGCGCTCCACCGGGTTAAGGGCGAGCTCCGGGATGCCGGCCTCACTCCTAACGATCTTGTGGCATGCTTCATCAGCCGGCGCGTCTCTCCTCTGTAGCGCCGGTCACACAAAATCTGCCAGATGAGCGGGCCCATGGACCCCACCCGGCATTCTACACACGAGCTGACTCCGGCCGACATTCTGCGGCGGATCAAGGACGTCTGCAAGTCCTCTCAGGCCACCTTTGCCTGGGGACTTGAACCATATAGCCGGGATCGACCCGCCCCAACGGTAAATACTTTGGCCGATATATACTCTCTTGTCCGTCATATAGATACTTATCATGCATGACCCGAGATTTGTTATTTGCCGACATACTTATAATGCCTGATCCGACATACTTCTTGCACCGGCATATTTCTTGCTTCTGACCCATTTAGCTTGCATTACGCAGAAGTTCAGC
Organism: Dactylis glomerata; assembly: GCA_007115705.1. NCBI lineage: Eukaryota > Viridiplantae > Streptophyta > Magnoliopsida > Poales > Poaceae > Dactylis > Dactylis glomerata. The sequence goes on from QXEO01000753.1 coordinate 38,428, forward strand.
TTCCAGAGTATGGAGAACTCCCGGATCAAGATCGCGGCAGACAGCACTGCTGCGGATGTTGAAGATCCGGATCATTGGGACAAGCTGCCCCGGAACACCCGTGCTGCCTCTGCCGCGGGTAAGGCCTCTTCATCCCGGCATTTCACTCAAGGCCGGAGTGACGATGATTCTGACGAGGAGATCCTGACGTATTATGACCCGATGCCACTTGCATATGCCTTTCCTTCTGTACCTTTTGCTTATCCTATGTCGTCCTCAGCTATCCCAGACGACATGGTCGTCGACGCCGCCCCTCTAAATCAGGGACCTCCTTCCACCGGCGGACGTACCGACCGGAAGCGAGGCGTGAAGCCCCAGCCCGACACACCTCAGCAGCAGAAGAGGCAGAAGGTTGGCGTGCCTATCCCGAAGAAACAGAGGCCTGTTGCCTCGGGGTAAGTTTCTTTCCTTTGTATTTCCTCCGACATATCTCTTGCTTGTATTATTGACTTGGCGTTTTCTCTCTTTCAGAGCTCCTCTTGCGCCGGAACAAGCTTCTGGCTCGAGTGGCGGCCCGAAGGTTACCAAGCCAGCGGCCCCTGCTACCTCCGACATACCCTCTGCCAGTCATACGACCTCCCCGGCGCCGGCATCTTCGCCTGCGCCTGACAAGACCACCTCCCCGGTGAAGGACGATCCTCCGCCGGAACAAGATATCCCTGCCCCCGACGTCCACATGGACTCGGGGGCTCAACAGGAACCTTCGGCTTCTGATGTCCACATGGACACAGGAGCCCACCAAGAAGCTACAGACTCTGGCGCGCCCAGCAACGACGCCGGCACAACTGAAGATGTCGGCGCAAGCAACAAGAGCGCCGGCATAGATGACAAAGGAAAAGGCCCTGCCATGCCGGAAGTCCGGACTATTCCGGAACCTGCCCCTGCTGGCCAAGCTGCACCGGCCGTGCCGGAACAGCCCGCGCCCAAGACTCCCTCTACTGAGAAGACCCCAGCACCATCTAAGACCGCTGGTCCGGCCAAGACCCTTATCCTGGACAAGACCTCTGCCCCGGTCAAGTCCGGCACACTCAAGTTTCATCCGACCAAGTCCGGCACACCATCCGCCGCCACTGCTCCCTCTAAAGCAGCGTCCCGGCCCAGCTCTGCCCTGGCCCTGCATCTTGGCAGGGCAGCAACCCGGCCTGGCTACCGGCGCAACTTCTTCGACACGCCGGAACTTGAGGGCCGCGTCCCCCTGGAGACGAAGAGTGACCAAAGCCTTGGGTCTCTCAAGGAGCACTGTGTCAGGTGGAATGACGCCGGCAATATGGACACAGCGGATTCCAGGAGCAAGAAGATGGCCGAAGCCTCGGCCACTGGCAATCCCTCAGACATCCTGGCCGCGAAGCCCCTTCCGATTGCCTGCGAGCTCCTCAGCCTCCAGCAAAGACTTCACCAATTGGCCGATGCCACCAACGTAAGTCTTCTCTTCATATACACATATCCCCAGTCCCCGAAAATGTCGGCTGTCCGGGATACGGACATCCGGGATTTTCCAATACTCTTGTAGTTAGCTGTTTTCGAATTAACTGCCGACATATGAGCTTGATCCAAGCTTCAAATCCTAGTCACCGAGAGCCGGGATAGGTGCGCAGCACCTGTGCCGGGTCTCTAACTATGTCATATCTTAATTATTCTTCAAATCCTCTTGACCGAGATATAAGCTCGTCTCGAGCTTCAAATCCTAGTCACCGAGAGCCGGGATAGGTGCGCAGCACCTGTGCCGGGTCTTCAACAGCATGAGTACTTTATATGATCTTCAAATATACCGGTATGCTAGACTTTTCTCATAACCTTTCAAATCCTAACACTTTTGCAGCGCATGAACAATACGCGCGCCGACATGTTCCACAACTTGGTGTACGAGCACCGGAAGTTATCCGACGAGCATAGCAAGCTTCGGCTGGAGCTGTCCAAGAAAGGTAATCTTCGCCGACATACTTTTTTTTTACTTTGCAATACTATTCCTGCCGACACATAACCTTGTGCCGACATTCTTCAGCTGGCACTGAAGAACAAGTCGCCGAGCTTCTTAAGAGGGTGAAGGAGCTGACAGGTATGCCGGATCCTGTTAATCTTCAACTAAACATTCTGTACTTCAAATCCTTTAATCTTTGTCACCATTTTCTATCTTCAAATCCTTTTAACTTCAAATTTTTGCAGATGAGAAGGCTGGACTGGAAGCACGCCACCAGGACTGTATGTCCTCAGTGGATGTGGCCAAGCAACTGGACGACCGGGATGCCGCTCACAAGGCCGAGATAGAGCAGCTGAAGGGCCGGGTTGCCGAGCTTCTGGAGGAGAAGGAACAGAGGGAGGGCCAACTGAAGAAGACCTAGGACCTGCTCGTTGCTTCCGAGACTGATGCCTCCACTGCCCATGCCGAACTGGCTAGCTTAAAGGAGCAAGCGACAAAATGGGAAGTCACAGTCGCACAGCTCAATGCTGACCTCGCCAGTAAGCTTCAAATCCCTTTTCCTTATCCTGCCCGACATATCATGCTCTCTTCCGACATACCCTCTATGCCGTCATATTCTCCTTTTGCTAACATCATTTATTTTTCTCAGACATGTTCCCCACTTCCGTCGAAGACGTTGAGAGGGCTCTGCAGTTGGATCAAGAGAACCGGGGTGTTCCGGTTGACTCGGCCAACTGGGACATGTCGGAGCAGCTGCTGGCTCTGCAATCCCGGAAGAACGCCATGACGCTCTACACCGAAGAACTCTTTTATGGCGCCCAGGAGGCATTCTCTGCCCTCTGGCTGGGACAAAGGACGCCCACTGATCCTGTTGATCTCGGCAATGACCTGCAGCTTGCCAAGGTTCGCCTCCGGGAATGGCGAGATTCCGGCGCGAGGGTTGGAGCTGACGAAGCTCTCAGCTACTTCTTGTCCTGGTATGAAAAGGCTGATCTGGAGACTTTGCGCACTGTGCGCGAAGGATCCATCTGGACCACGGATCCGGAACACATCCGGCGTCGGCGTGAACTGGCCCACAGTTATGTGGATTATGCCGACACCGATGCCTTTGTCCGGGACATCCGCGAGCCGGAGAAGACTGCCGATGATGCCAAGGATGCTGCTGATGCCGAGGGCTCCGATTCCAGCCAAGACGAAGAGGAAGCTGAAGAGGCCGACACTGACGCTCCGGAACAGGCATCTGTCCCGGGCGGAGGTGATGGCTCCATCCCGTCTGCTGGGTCCGGCACTCCTGAAGCCGACACTTCCACTGCTACAGCTCCACCAGCCGGAGGCTCTGCTTCTGCCCCTGCTCCTTGACTTTGCAGCACAAAAACTTTAAGTTTTATCAGATCCCCGGAATGCCGGGTGCCATTGTAAGATACACGTTTAACTTCCTTTGGTTTGCTACCTGAACAAGTTTTATCTCGGTTTGCTTGTTATCAATGCCGGATCATCTTTTGGCTAAGTCACCGAGTTTGTTTTCCTGTTTCCTCAACTCCACAACCTTGGCTACTTGTCTACCTTATTTGGCTTTCGACGTATGAGTCTCAAGGTTGCTTCATCGAACATACAGTACTTTAACTTTGAAACTTAGACTTCAAATCATCCGACATTTCAAGTTTTATCTTTAGCTTTAACATAAATGTCGGTTCGCTTGCTATTTATTTCCTTAGCCGTTTTCCATGTGTAGACAATCTCCGGCATCTACTCTTGCTAGCCATGAAGCCGGGTTTCGGACAGCAGCTGAGTCGAAGAGCGGCCTTTGGTGCCGACACACTACTAGGCCGACATAGGAAACATTCAAAACAAGCCAGCCGGCATATAAACAAGAACTGAAAATAAACAACGATATATCTCGGAGGCAGTGCCCGATCTCTTCGGGATGCCGACATTTCATTTATTAGCCTTATACCGGCCTAAAGTGCCGGCACACGAAGTAAAATATGGAAATACATACATTGTGCTGCTCAGGAGTAAAAGGGGCGGAGTAGAGCTATGTTCCATGGTCTCTTGGTTTCTTCTCCGGACCTATCCGCCTTGTCCTTCTTGGGGGCCTGCGCATCTATAAGATAATAGGCATCATTGTGCAGAGCTCTGCTCACAATGAATGGCCCCTCCCATGGAGGAGTTAACTTATGCCGGCCTTCTGTTCCTTGCCTTAGCCGGAGTACTAGATCTCCCTCTTGGAATCTCCTTGGATTTACCTTCTGCGCATGATAGCGTCTGAGGTTCTGCTGATATACTGCTGTTCTTGACAGAGTTATATCTATTGCTTCCTCTAGCAGATCCACATCATTTTCCCTGGCTTCTTTAGCCTCTTCCTCAGTATATAGCACTACTCTTGGTGCATCATGTATTACATCTGTTGGAAGCACAGCTTCTGCTCCATACACCAGGAAAAATGGTGTGTAGCTTGTTGACCTATTCGGAGTTGTCCTGAAACTCCAAAGCACTGCTGGCAATTCATCTAGCCAACATCCCGGAGTTTTCTCTAGTGGCTCTATCAGCCGGGGTTTTATGCCGGATAACACTAGCCCATTTGACCTCTCTACTTGGCCATTGGCACAAGGGTGAGCGACCGACGCAATGTCCAGCCGGATTCCCACTTCCTCACAAAATCTGGCAAATGGCCCTTGGGCAAAGTTCGACCCATTGTCAGTGATGATGCCATGGGGAACCCCATACCTCAAGATTATATCTTTTAAGAATTTCACTGCTGTGTGACCATCACACTTGCTTATGGGCTTCACTTCAATCCATTTGGTGAACTTGTCCACCATGACCAGGATATGGGTCACTTTTCCCCTTGCCGGCTTAAAAGCCCCGACCATATCCAGGCCCCAAACAGCAAAGGGCCAGGTTATCGGGATAGTCTTCAAGGCAGATGCCGGCTGATGAATCTGGTGGGCATATCTCTGACACCCATTGCATTTCCGGGCCAACTCTTCTGCATCTTGTAGTGCCGTCGGCCAATAAAACCCGTGCCGGAATACCTTTGCCACCAATGCTCTGGATGAAGCATGGTGACCACACTCCCCCTGATGAATTTCCCGGAGCATCTCCAGGCCTTCCGCAGATTCAACACATCTCTGCAATACTCCGGTGACACTTCTTTTATACATTTCCTTGTTTATGATGGTATATCCTTTGGATCTCCTTGCGATCCGGCGTGCCTCGGTTTCATCCGCCGGCACTTGGCCATCCACCAAGAAATTCATAATAGGACGTGCCCATGAGGGAACTTCCCTAACAGTGAACACTGCCTGATCGATCTCCATCATTTCGACCGACACATAATCGATCTCCATGGGCTGCGAAGTCCCCGGGACTGAGGAATCAGTCCCCGGGTATGCCGGAGCGGTCCCCGGGTATACCGGCACAATCTCTTGGTACATTTTACCCTTGCCCCTAGTTCTGCTCCGGAATACTGCACTCACAGCATATGTCGGCCCAGTCCCCGGGACTGAGGAAACAGTCCCCGGGTTATCTGACCTGGCTCCGGCATCTATCTCCATAGGATCTGCATCCTCTGGACTCGGCGGGACATAAATGGAAGATGACTCCGGCGAGGGCTTGATTGACGGCTTCCTTAGATGCTCCAACGAAATGCCGGGCGGGATTGAATCTCTGGAAGATCCCAGCTTGGACAATGCATCGGCTGCATCGTTCTGAGCCCGGAGAACATGCCGGAACTCACAACCTTCGAAGTAACCGCTCAACTGATGCACCAGGAAACGGTAGGATCCCATGTTGGCATCATGCGCATCCCATATTCCGGAACACTGCTGAATCACTAAGTCAGAATCGCCGAAACACATAATCCGGCGAATTCCTATGTCCTTAGACACCTTCAGGCCATGCACCAGTGCCTCATATTCCGCCACATTATTTGATGCTGCAAAATGAATCTGCAGGACATATCTCAATTGGTCATTCTTTGGTGAACTGAGAACTATGCCGGCACCCAGGCCATGTATTGTCTTGGACCCATCGAAATGCATCCTCCAATAATTTGCATCTGCCAACGGAGGCTCATATTGTATCTCGGCCCAGTCGATAAAGAAGTCAGCCAACACCTGGGACTTGATTGTATCCCTCTTATCATATTGAGGTGTGTATGGCGACAACTCTATTGCCCACTTGGCTATTCTGCCACTGGCATCTTTGTTGCCTATGATCTCCGAGATAGGGGCTTCGGCCACTACCCGGATTGGATGCTCTTGGAAGTAATGCTTGAGCTTCTTGGCCGCCATATAGACCCCATAAGTCATCTTCTGATAGTGTGGGTAGTTTTGCTTTGAGGTGGAGAGGACTTCACTCAGATAATATACCGGCCGCTGCACGGTTTTGCCTCCTTCCTCTCGCTCCACTACTACCACTGCACTGACAACCCTGTTGGTTGCCACTATATAGAGCAACATTGGCTCACGAGGCATCGGAGACGCTAGTACCGGCGCTGTTGACAACATCTGTTTCAATTCCTTGAAAGCAGCATCTGCTTGTACTGTCCAGACAAATGTGTCGGACTTCTTCATCAACTGATATAATGGCAAAGCTTTTTCTCCCAGCCGGCTTATGAAACGGCTCAGGGATGCGAGGCACCCAGTGAACTTCTGTACTTCCCTTAAATCTGTAGGCGGCTTCATCCTTTCTATGGCACGAATCTTGCCGGGATTCACCTCAATACCCCGGCTAGAAACAAGGAAGCCGAGCAACTTGCCCGCCGGCACACCGAAGGTACACTTAGCCGGATTCAACTTCATCCGGAATCTCCTCAGGTTTCCAAAGGTTTCCCGGAGATCATCTATGAGAGTCTTGCTCTCCTTGGTCTTTATGACGATATCGTCGACATATACCTGCACATTTTTATCTATTTGAACGTGCAAACATTTTTGCATACACCTTTGGTAAGTTGCGCCGGCATTTCTTAAACCGAATGGCATAGTGAGATAGCAATAAGCCCCGTATGGGGTAATAAAGGATGTCTTTATTTGATCCGGCTCATACAAGGGGATCTGGTGGAAACCAGAATAAGCATCTACGAATGACAGGAGTTCACATCCAGCTGTGGAATCAATCACTTGATCGATCCGAGGGAGCGGGAATGGATCTTTAGGGCATGCCTTGTTCAAGTTAGTGTAATCAACACACATCCGCCATACTTTCACTATGGCGGGCTCATCCTTCTTATTTTCCACCAAAACCGGATTAGACACCCAATCCGGATGAAGCACTTCTTTGATAAAGCCGGAGGCTAGGAGCCTAGCCACTTCGTCCCAAATGGCTTTCCTTCTATCACCTGCATTCCGCCGGAGCGGTTGCTTCACCGGCTTAGCATCTGGTCTCACATGCAATGCGTGCTCAGCCAGCTCCCTCGGCACACCTTGCAGGTCTGAAGTAGACCATGCAAAGATATCCCAATTCTCACGGAGGAAGCTGATGAGCTCGACTTCCTATTTGGGATCCAATCCTGCCCCAATGAGGGCATGGCGCTCCGGGAAAACTTCATCCAGAGGCACCTTTTTGACTTCCTTGCCCACTTGGAAAGAGGCACTGCCACCGGGATTTGCCATGCCCGACATAGATTTGCCGGCCACGACTGTTTCAGCAATCTCCACTGCTCGCTTGAGCCTCTTCTTTTCCTCTGCAATGATCAGAGTCTCGGCCAGATTAGATCCGGCTGTTGCACATGCCATCGAGCGCTTGTAATCACCAATGATGGTGATCTCTCCCTTGGGCCCCGGCATTTTCATCTTCAGGTACGCAACATGCGTAGAAGCCATGAACTTTGCCAGTGCCGGCCTACCCAGCAAGGCATGGTAGGGGCTTTCCAGATCCACCACCTCAAACATGAGGTTCTCCACCCTGCAGTTATCCCGGCTGCCGAACATGACATCCATCCGGATTTTGCCCATCGGCGCACACGAAAGTCCCGGCACAATGCCGTGGAATGTGGTCTTGCTTGGCTCCAGCATATTCTCCTTGATGCCCAGCTTCTGCATCGTATCTCGGTACATGATGTTGATGCTGCTACCATTGTCAATGAGGACCTTGCTGAACCTCACGTTATTAGCCGGCCCGACGAATGTCGGATCCATCACCAGAGCATACCCGCCGGGGTTCGGCATGATCCTGGGATGATCTGCCCTGTCCCAGCCAATGGCCTGGTCAGACCAGTACATTAGCTTCGGTACTGCCGACATAACGGCATTTACCTCCAAACACCGACGGTACAGGCTCTGCTTGTCTGTTCTTTCGGTCTCGAAGACCATGTAGCTCTGATCATGCTCCTTGTACTCATTCCGGCCCGCTGCTGGGCCTCCGGCATAGTACTCCGGATTACAGTTCTGATCTACTTGATTTATGCCGGCATTTCCGACATTGCTCTGATTCCCGGGATTAACCGGCCTGGGAGGGACTGCAACTGTATTTGCACCTGTCAACGGCGATGGAGCTGCCGGGATAGATGGCCTAGCCGGTCCCCATGGACCTGCACGTCCTGCTAATATGTCGTCCAGCCATGAACAGTTCCTCGTCAAATGATTTGCCGGCTTACCCGGCTGGAACGTGTGAAACACACAAGGCTTGTCCATGGCCAGACCCACCGTATACTTCGGCCATTGCTTCTTCTGGCCGGCGCCTCCGCCGGCATTCTTGTTGATCCATACATTCTTCTTCTGGAAGGGCTGCGTTTGCTGCTGTGGCTGTTGCTGCTGAGGCTGCTGATTGTCCTCATACCTCGGACGCTGGCTACTGCCGGCGCCCCCTTGTTCTTCCTCCACAGCGGCTACTTGCGCCGTTCCGTATCTGTAATCCGGCCTTTCATCTCTTCTCTTGTTCCGGTTATCAGTGCGATAGTATTGCCCTGGTCTCCCGGCGCTGTTGGTGTTCCCCTGGGTCTGCCCCTGTCCTTGTGAATCAAGGGTGGGCTGCATGGGGTCTCCCAGAGCATAACTATCGGCAATCTTGATTGTCTCGGCCAGCGTGGCCGGCATATCCCTCTGCAGCTTTTGCCACAACATGGTGCCGTGCCGGCACCCGTGAGCGAACCACATGATGGCCTGCTGCTCCACAACTCCTTCGCAGGAATTGCGCAATGTGCACCAACTGGTCAGGTAGTCCCGGTCGGTCTCATTCACTCCCTGCCGGCAGTTAGCCAGCTGCTGAGGACGATTCGGTCTCTTATATGTGCTGGTGAAGTTTGATACAAACTGCTCTTCGAAATCAACCCAACCGTTGATACTTCCGGCTGGCAGATTATTCAGCCATATCCTGGCTGGTCCTTCTAGCATTTGCGGTACATATCGTACCGCCCATCTGAGGTTTCCTCCGGCAATGTTCACTGCGGTGGAGTAATCCTCCAACCAATCTTCCGGCTTTGTACTACCGTTGTATGTCCTCGCGCCACGCGCGAGCTGGAAATAGTAAGGTACCGGCTCACCCATGATCCGGGGTCCAAAGCACATAGGACCCGGAGCTCCTTGTCTCTCCACCAACTCCGATTGGTGAATCCTGTCCAGCTTGAAGCGCGCATCACTTGCTGCCAAGGACCGAGGTCCCAGCCGGGATGCAATTGGGCCCGCGATCACTTTTTCCTGCTGCTGCTCCAGCTGATACTGCTCACTATGCCGGCCTTGCTGATGCTGCTGTTGATATCCCGCCCTGACAAGGGCGGAATTCCCATTATCCTCTCGATGTCCCGGATGACCTGCACCTTGCTGCTGCGCTGCACCTCCGGCGCCCTGCTGCTGACGCCGGGCTGCACTGTTACTCCGGCCACCACCGGCCGAAACTGCCCCTTGCCCGGCCGGCACATTCTGGCCAGCACTCTTGCGGCCGACATACTTGTCAGCTTGGCCGGCACTCTTCTGAGCTATTGCCTGCTTTCCGGCAATTGCCAGATCATACACTTGGATCTGCTTGTCCCGGCGGCCAGAGGTCACACTTCCGGCACGCCGGGCACTTGGATGCAGGGACGAAGCTTCGCCCCTTGACCTTGCGCCGGCACCTCCTACCGACGCAATGTACTGGGATGCCCCGGCACCGGGGTTTGCCTTCTTGAAGGCCTCCTGCTGCTTAGTAGCTTCAGACAAAAGATGGTTAAGCCGGGCTTGCTGCTCATGCAGTGCTTCACCGGACAAATTAGATAAGTCCTTAGCTACCTCTGCTGCTGCTCTAAGGTTCTTTACTGGTGAGCTATAAATTACCTTAGGCACAGTACTAGTTGCAGTATGACCCTGACCACTAGCACCTTTCTCTAGCTCAGTGTTAAGATCTCTACCTCTAGTTCTAACCTCTTCTATCCGGCTAGGCCGGGTTACCACAGGAGTAAAACCATGGGCAGCCTCATACTCACAGAGTTGCCGGTTAAACTGTCCGCGCTCCTGGTGCATGGCCAGGGCCTCGTCGACGAGGGCCTGGCGAGATCCCTCCAGGACCTCCCTTGTCTGCTCCGGATCATCACCGGATCGCACCGGCTCGAGAAGCCGATCGATGATGGGAAGAAGCACCTGACCCTTTGCCGGCACAGCGGAAGTGTCGGCCAAGATCTCGACACGCTCCAACGGAGGACGCGCCGACCTTTTGGCCTTCGGCGGCTCTGGGGGAGTATCTCCTGCTGCTGCTGCTGCGGCCTTGCCGGCACCATCTGCCGGCGGCACTGATGTGCCGGCCATCATCACCTCGGCCGACTCTACTGAGCGAGCGCTACGCCCAGCATGAGCCAGCCGATGCGACGGAGGATCCGCTGCCACCAGCACCTTTTCCCTGCAAACTCTCTCAGTCCCCACGTACACCTCGTGGGAACCGAAAGACATGATTCGGCCATCCCTGGGGAACGGCCGGCCGCCGAGACATCCGGCGTTGTCACTGACGAAGCTGAGCGAGCCTAGCCTCTGGACGAGGCCAGAGACCACGCGCACTCCTGAAGCTGCTATCACAGACCTCGTCCGAATAAACACTCCGCCCAGCATATCGATCTGCCCCACGGTGGGCGCCAAATGTTGTCGTGGTGAAACAACATATGCCATAGGATGGCTTAAATGGGGGCCGAACTAGATGCTGGAGGATTCGGGAGAGGGGAACGAGCTAAAAAGCACGACAGAAAGGAACACAGATCTACCCAGGTTCGGGGCTCTCGTAAGGAGATAACACCCCTACTCCTGCTCTACTGGTTATATATTTGGATCTATGGAGTACACAACAATGGTGCTTCCAAGCTCTCTGCTAGAGGAGGAAGACGTACTGCTTAGTGTAGGAACACAGAGTGACCAACCCTTTACCAGGGCTCCCTATGCCACCTTATATAGTGGTAGCCATGGTTACAACAGTCATATAAGACCAGGAGACACCAACTACGCTCCAAACAGGACTTGCTGACGAAGGCTGAGATCCTTGACTTTCTCCCTGATTGCTCTCGATGGGACTTCATATCCCTGTACCTTGTACTTCCTGCACTGTGACCTTACCTCTGTGAGGTAAGCTCTGTACTTGTGCACAGTGAGGGTAGGTAGTCCACCACTGTGCACCCTGTCAACATGACCCTTCTCCATACCTAGCAGAGTCTCTCCTTGATTGTAGGGACATGACACCTTAGCTGACTTCTGTGTCCCAGATACGACCGTTGGCCATACCCTGGACATATATGCCGGACCAACGACCTATGAAGGTCGGGTAATCCGGCCTCCCCTGCTCCTGCACAACATACCAAATAGATAGGCTGGCATATATAAGTATATGCCGGCACTCCTCAGTTAGTATTCCGGTTAATCCGGCATATCGGAATATCAGCCGGGATACATATATGCCGGCCTGGCCGATGCTCCTATATTCCGGCCAGGCCCTTCCTTGGTAACCTGGCATAAAGTCAACCAAAGTCCCTGTATCTTTCTAGTCTCTTGACCCTACCGGGGGTCATCCCCCCGACAGCTGTCACTCTTGGAGCCTCGTGTGTAATTTCGACTGGAAGCACGGCTTCTGCGCCATGGACCAAGAAGAAAGGAGTTTCTTGAGTTGCTGCATTGGGCGTAGTTCTTAGGCTCCAAAGAACGGAGGGCAATTCTTCTACCCAAGCGCTCTTGGCTTTCTCGAGAGGTGCTAAGAGCCTCTTTTTTATGCCACTACATATCAGGCCATTGGCTTTTTCGACTTGCCCGTTCGTCTTCGGGTGCGCCACAGATGCGAATTTGAGCTTGATCCCTAGTCCTTCGCAGTAACTCTTGAATTCCTTCGAAGTGAAATTTGTCCCGTTGTCTATGATGATGCTGTATGGTACACCAAAACGGAAAACTAATGACTTGATGAAGTTGATTGCTGCTGTAGAATCTTGAGTTGTTACCGGGGCCGCTTCCACCCATTTTGTGAATTTATCAATTGCCACTAGCATGTAGACATGCCCTCCTGGCCAAGATTTGTGCAACTTTCCCACCATATCGAGGCCCCATTGTGCGAAGGGCCAAGATAATGGTATTGTTTGTAGCTCCGCTGCTGGTGCATGCGGTCTAGATGCAAACCTTTGACATGCTTCACACTTTCGAACTATATCTTTTGCGTCCTCGATGGCTGTTAACCAATAGAATCCTGCTCGGAAAGCTTTTGCCGCTATTGCTCTGCTGCTAGCATAATGGCCACATACTCCGCCATGTATGTCTTTTAATATTGCTTGCCCTTCCTGGGGCGTTACACAACGCTGTAAAACGCCGGTGATACTTCTCTTGTATAATTTCCCTCCAAGACGACAAACGCTTTCGATCTTCGAGTTATCCTCTTGGCCTCCACTGCATCTTCTGGTAGTTTTTTATTTATCATGTACGCAAGATATGGCTGCATCCATGTTTCTTCTATCATCATGACCTCCTCTGGTTCTGACGTAGCCCCCGAGCCTGCTGTAGTAGTCGAGCTTTTTCCACTTTTTATTGATCTTTCCACTATTTCCTCCCAAAATACTCCGGACGGCACAGGTAAACACTGTGACCCGATATTTGCTAAAGTGTCGGCTTCTTCATTGTTGTTCCTGCTTATGTGCGAGACTTCGCATCCATCGAACGTTCCTTCTAGATAATGGTACAAATTTTTGTAGGCCATCATGTTGTCATTGATTGTGTCACATCTGTTCATAACTTGCTGAACAACAAGGTTAGAATCTCCAAATATTTTTAGGCGAGTTGCTCCACATGCTTTAGCCATCTTCATTCCGTGCAACAAAGCCTCATACTCCGCTTCGTTGTTAGAAGCCTGCGGAAAGCTCATCCTTAAGACATACTTTAATTTGTCGCCATGAGGTGATATCAACACTACTCCTGCGCCTGCGCCTTGGACTCTCTTAGAACCGTCAAAGTACATTGTCCAAGTACTCGATAAATCTGGTGGTCCCGTGCTTTGCAACTCGAGCCACTCTGCCGTAAAGTCTGGCAAGACTTGCGACTTGATCGCCTTCCTTTTTTCGTATGTGATGTCCATGGGAGATAACTCGATTCACCACAAAGAGACACGTCCCGTCGCTAGAGGGTTGTTCAATATGTTCGATAGTGGCGCTTCATTGACCACTATAATTGGGTGCACCGCAAAATACTGTCGTAGTTTACGTGCAGTTGTGAAGACACTGTATGCCAATTTCTAATAATGCGGGTACCTCTGTTTGGTTGGAGATAGCACTTCATTGATGAAATATACCGGCCTCTGGACGCCATGGGCTTTTCCTTCTTCGCTTCTTTCGACGACTAGAACTGTACTTACCACCTGATGGGTTGCGGCGATGTACAATAGTAGTGCTCCTTTTCTTTTGGTGCGACCAGCACTGGTGGCGTGGAAAGCACTTTTTTCAACTGTGCAAACGCTGCGTCTGCTTCTTCTGTCCACTCAAATTTATCGTTTGACTTCTTCATAAGTGCATAAAAAGGAAGCGCCTTCTCCCCTAATCGAGCCACAAAGCGACTTAGTGCCGCAACGCGTCCTGACAGTTTCTGTACGTCGTGTAGTTTCGTGGGTTTCCCCATTGTTAATATTGCTTGAATCTTCTCTGGGTTTGCTTCTATTCCTCGCGCTGACACCAAGAACCCCAAAATTTGCCCTGCTGATACTCCGAAGGAACACTTTGTCGGGTTCAACTTGAGCTTGTACTTGTTCAGGTTGTCGAAGGTTTCTGCCAAGTCGCTGATTAAAGATTTCTCTTCTCTTGTTGTGATGACTACATCATCAATGTAGACTTGGATATTGCGTCCTATTTGGTTTCCTAGGCAATTTTGCATCATCCGTTGATAAGTTGCTCCTGCATTTTTTAGGCCGAACGGCATTACCTGGTAGCAAAATACTCCGTATGGTGTGATGAAGGCCGTTTTTTCTTCATCCTCTTTTTTCAATTTGATCTGGTTGTAACCAGAATATGCATCCAAAAATGAAAGCCTCGCGCATCCCGCTGTGGAATCGATTATCTGATCGATGCGGGGTAGAGGGAAGGGATCCTTTGGACAATGCTTATTGAGAGATGTGTAGTCGACACACACTCTTTGTACGTCTGTATTCTTCTTGGGTACTATGACTGGGTTCGATACCCATCTCGAAGTTTTGATTTCTCTGATAAATCCGGCATTTTCTAGCCTGTGCAATTCTGACGCTATCGCCTTCCTTTTAGGTTCATCAAATCGCCTCAATGGTTGCTTGACTGGTTTTGCCTTGGGATCTACATTTAGTGCGTGCTCGACGAGTTCTCTGGGAACCCCTGGCATGTCCGATGGACACCAGGCGAAGATTTCCCAGCGCTCACGGAGGAACACGACGAGCGCGCCTTCCTATGCGGGATCCAAGTTCACCGCAATTGATGTTGTCTTGTTTGGATCAGTAGGGTGGACCTGAATTTTCTTTGAGTCCTGCGTTGTGTCGAAAGCCTTATCTGGCAGGGATCATCCAACGTCGGGTAGCACATTATGATCCGTTTCTCCTTTTAACCTCTCATATTCTGCTGTCATGCCGAAGCTTTGCGCCATCCTGTTGAATTCTCTGTCGCATGTGTTGACTACTTCAAAGCTCCCTTGTACTGTAATTGTTCCTTTGGGCCCTGGAATTTTTAACGTAAGATACGCGTAATGTGGTACTGCCATGAATTTTGCAAATGCTGGGCGCCCCAGGATTGCATGATATTGTGACGGCCAATCCATAACTTCGAACTCCAGTTTCTCTCTTCTATAATTTTCGCTGCTGCCAAAGCAGACATCGAGTTCTATTCTTCCCAAGGGGTAGTTTGCTGCTCCTGGTACTATTCCGTGGAAAGAGCAATCTGTTGGTTTCAGACTCGTCAGCGAGATGCACATTGCCTTTAGTGTTCTAGCATATATTAAGTTTATGCCGCTCCCTGCATCCATGAACACTCTTCCAATGTCGTACCCTCCTATTTGTGCTTTTAGAACCATAGGCGAGTGGCCCGGCCTGGGAACTTTCCTTGGGTGGTCTGCTCTACTGAACTTGACTGGTTGCTCTGACCATCGTAGGTACTCTGTGGTAGCTGGTGGTGATGATATTGCTAGGTTTACTTGCCTGGATATGCTCTTTCGCTCTTTCTTTGACTTGGGCACCGGTAGAATCATGGCTGATATGTACACTTTTGACTCTAAGTGCTTTGCTAGCCTTTGCATTTGATATCCTTGACTTCTACGTCTTTCTCCTTGCCTCCCTTCCTGGCTTGAGCCCATTGCGCTTTGCAACCTTAGGAATGTTCTGCAATCCTTCATCTGGTGATTTGAGACCATTTTCCCGTCGAGATACGCGTAGTGGATTCGACAAGGTCCGTATAGCATATCCTCGGCCGAAGGACCAGAGTATCTCGATTTTTCTACTCCTTCTGCCTGAAACCTCCTACTTTCATACCCTTCCGCTTCTTCTAGTATGTAACCCGCGGCTACCTGATTTCGCCTTCCTTGGTTATCCCTGCTGCGGTGTCGTCTCCTCTGTCGACTTATTCTGTCGACTTCTGGTGAACGTCCTCTTTTGTTGTTATACGCGTCCTCTCCATCAGCGAATTTGTTGGCTTGTTCCATTAGCTCAGCTACTGTTGTAGGTCTTGTTCTTCCTATTTCTTCCACAAGATCTGAGCGGCGAAGTCCTTCCGAAAAGGCGTCTATTGCTCGTTCATCGGAGAGGTCCTCTGCTGAGTTTTTGATTACACATGCTTTAACTTCCTCCAGTGATGCTGGGCGCTTGTAGGTGGAGCGAAAATTTCTTGTGAATTGACTTTCGAGTTCCCCCCAGCTTCCAATGGATTCGACGGGTAGGGTGTTCAACCAGGACCGTGCGGCGCCGGTGAGGTGCAGCTGCAAACTTTGCATTGCAGTCGCCTTTGTTCCCCCTAATATCTGCACTGCCTGTAGATAATCTGATAGCCATAAGGTAGGTTCTTGCGACCCGTCGTACTTATTCTGGTCGTGCGGTAATTTGAATCCTTTGGGTACCCGCGTTTTGCGAACCCTGCGGGTAAAGCATAACGCACCCATATCTTTATCATCGTCCTCGTAATTCTCTTCCCTCCAAGCATGTCGTGATTTATTTACTCGAGCTTGCGCTATTATACTTCTTGCGTCCTCCTTCTTTTCTGTTGCTTTTTCTCTTCTGATGACTCGCTATACTCGTTATCTGCGCAATTATATCTGAACTTCTCCTTTCAATTTCCCTTGTAGCTTGTCGACTTTGTCTCTGGGCCTTGTTCCCTGATCTTACCTTCTACTATTCTGAGGCTTCGTATCGCGGCTCGGTGCATATCTTCTCGCGGGTCTCCATGTTCTGGTCTTGTAGCTAGCAAATACGCTTGTGCTGCTGCTAATGCTGCCTCTGGCGTTTTTTGTATCAAGTCACCTTCCTCCTCTTCTAGCTGCGGGGTGGGGCTCCTTGAGTACCCTTCTTCTCTGCCGCATGCTGTCGCCCCCCTGTTGTGTTTTGGGTCTCCGCGCCTCTCTCTGCTATATTCTGAATCTTCACTATAGTCTTCCCAGTATTCCTCCCTTGATATACTGTTATTGTCTTGGAACACCATTTCTCTTTCCTCCTTTAGCTTCTTCCTGTGTTGGTATAATGCATACTGATATCCCATTAGAACTTCTCTTCTCGATCCTTCGGGTACTTCTGTACCATGATTAATGGCTGACTTGATCATTCTCCATTCACCAGCCGAGACATGGACTTTCTCTTTTTCCTTTTTGTTGTGATCTTTCATTTTGACGACTTGCTTGTCGACCTTTTTACTTCCTTCGCTGTTGTTTCCTTCTTCTGCTTTAGTGATAATGACGCATAACTGATGTACTTTGGAGACGCCGCTGCTTCCCGCGGCGAAGTCCTTTGCATTGTTGTGCGTCTGACACGCTTTTTCTTCTGAGTCGAAATTTTCCTGAATTTCGTCGCCTTCTGCGATTGATGCTTTTTCTAAGCTGACCGGCGAGTTTACCTCGCTGGAAGAGCCTTCTGATGACTCCAATGTTTCCTCTGTTTCGGGCCTGCTTGCCGACGGATCTGGTTTCGTCGAATCCGAGAGGCGGGATGAACCCGATGGCTCGATGAGGATGCTCAAGCTTCCAATTGTCACCTCCATCTCTTGATTTTCGTCGAGTTCTGAACTGCTGTTGGCTAAAAGTGAAAAAGCCGTCGAATTCATGATTCCAACGCCCAAAGTCCCCACGGTCGGCGCCAATTGATGAGGGGTTAACTCGACAAATGTCCTAAGCTGACATCAGCGGCGCCGGAACTGAAGACAACGTCGGCGCAAGCAACAAGAGCGCCAGCACTGACAAACGGAAAGCTCCGGAGCAGCCGGAAATTCAGACAACGCCGGAACAATCAGCTCCGGAAGTGATAGCTCCTACTCCGGAACAGACTACCTCAGCTACGCCGGAACAGCCCACATCTCAGGCGCCGGAGAAAAATGCTCCTCCTCCGGCCAAGACCACTCCTCCTCCGGCCAAGACCACTACTCCAGCAAAGACACCTGCGCCGACACCTCCAAGGACTACGCCGCCACCTCAGCCTCAAGTTGCCAAGACAAAGGCAACAAAAGACACCAAAGTCATCAAGGGTAAAGATGCTCCTCCCTCTTCCAGCACAGCTATAGCGCTGCACACCGGCAAAGGGGCGGGCCGGATTAGCTCTCTGGTCAACCCATAGCTCGAGGGACGCGTCCCATTCATACTGGGCTGCTATCGCACACACATGCATTGTGGCGGGATTTTTAAACGTGTGTGATGGCCAATGCAGCTGTGTGCGAAGACCTTTTAGGGCATGTACATTGGTTTAGACATGTGGTGTCTCTAATACTACTCCACGTCATATATAGACAATGCTATAGATAGTATACAATAGTATGTCTGTAAATTGTCGATTTTTAACCATAACTGCTTGTGAGTATAAGTTATAGACATCATCCATACAATAGTAAAATCACCGTCTATAAGCTGGTTGTAAACTGCAGACAGCCGCAATATCTCCCCTTATTCTCTTTCTTCCACATCACTAAAATTGCCTATAACCACCCCTTACAGACAGCTGAGTCATCACCATTGTACATGCCCTTATATAGTAGTGCGTCGAGCTGAGTATATCGTAGTCAACTGTCAACATGCATGAGAGTTAATGGCCCTCTAATTTATTTCTTGTTCTCTTAATTGCCAAATCAAACTGTCCAATGCAGCTGCCGAGGCGCCCGCCCATGGTCGATGATGTAGTCAATGGCCGGTTGCATCTCTGGCTTACTATATACTAGCACATTACCCGTGCGTTGCTACGGATATAATATCTTAAAAGTTCCTACTCTAAAAAGAAGATATTTAAAGTAAGTAATGACACAAGTAACGATCCAAAATATCGAAGTTTACATGTAATAACCTTAAGAAGAACGATTTTACTAAACATCGGGCGACTAAGATTATGTCAAGTCTTAGTCGACCTAAACCACCTTTGGGTATGCATCTAGATTGGTGAGGGAAACAAACAAGACATGCGAACATAAGCATTAGTAGTATCTCCTCGATGCATCCATTTAAACCAAGCGGCGGCTTCCCCTCTCTCATCTTTGTCTCAAATAACAAGCAGTAACATATCTCTTTCTCACTTTTCAATAGAAAACAACATCAATTCTCCCAATTTGCCTCTCTCCTAGTTTACTCCTTTTGCGACGGTTCCGTCCCCTCATTTTTCTCTCCCTTTGATTTTTCCTCTTTCACGATATCACCTGTATTCATCTCTTTCTCTCAACCCGGCCCCATGTTGCTCCTCTTACACACAACAGGTAGGGCATGGCCCCTGGCGATTGGTTTGTTAGTCTATTTTTAGATATAAAATAATGTTATAAAAAAATTTCATTCCAAAATCTTCCAGTTCTTTTCCCCTAAAAAATCTTCCAGTTCTTAGGAGATTGCCCCGGCAAGTGAACTGCCAAGGGGACACGGAACTCCCGGCCACGCGAGCGCGCCTCTCCCCTTCGGCTCTCCTCAGCCACGGTCCATCCCTGCCACTGTCGCACCCGGTGCTCGCCCTCCTTCTTCTTCTTTCCGTCTCTGCCACCATCTCCCTACAACTGGCCTCAGCCCTCGTCCAGATCCAGGTGGTACCGTAGGGTGCCCGCCATCTCCTCGTTGCCAGGCAAAGTAAGTTCTTCTGGCGTGCTGCTGCTGCGGTCGTTACCTTCGAGTAGGAGAGGAGATGGAGAGGCGGCGGCTCGGCCGGCGGGGTAGCCCGGCGGCGGCGCCGCTCTAATCGGCGAGAGGCAGCGTATCTTTAGTCGCTGGGGCGCATGTTTTTTTTTTGCGTGCGGGCAAGTCTGGACGGGGATTGGGCACCGAGGCAAAAGTAGCGACGACGTACGACCTACCGGTCGCATTCCCGCTTAATAGTAAAGATTGGGACGGTTTCACCTCCGCTCCATCCGGTTTTCTCTGATTTTTTTTGCGGGACGGACGAAGGAAATCCGGTTAACTTGACGTACGAAAACGATTTTCTTATGTACCACGGTTTTCTGACCATCACGACCTCAAGCCGTATTATTAGTAGAGATAATACGCACCTTGAATCTCTTCTAAAAACTTGAGACGGCGAGTTAAGACCTAGCATCAACTACATAGAGTCATACAGTCATACATCTAGCTAGGTACATAGACACCAGAACAGTTGGAACTATGAGGTCTGTGATAATCAGCAAGTCGCCATCGGTGGTTGTGAAGGCATCGGAGCCAGCCACAAATGAAGGGGACTTCATCAAACTCTCGTCCTATGACAAGCCTCATGTTGGACTTCCCGTCACGACTTTCCTTGTCTTCGATCAACAAATCGACAACCCTGCCGAGACAATAAAGAGAGGGCTATCACAAGCTCTGCTCTACTACTACCCTGTTTCTGGCCGCCTTGCTGCTGGAGCCTCACGTGAAGATTTAATAGACGTGCGATGACACGCATGGGTGCATACACCTACTTCGTGTGATTTTAACTACGTGTGAGCCAGGTCTGCCCTAGCCATGCATAGGCATGAGGCTCTCGAAATTTACATACGTGTGCATGGTGTGCGTGCTTACGTATATACACACATATTGTATAGTATGGAAAAATGTATTGTATGAAATTTGAAGGTGCACTGTGCTTTAGTACTTCCACAGTAGTATTTAATAAGTGGAAGAAAAATAGAGGATCAATGGTAGGCGGATGACACCGATCCTAAGAAATCTCTAAAACTCAAATGGGTCAATGCTGCTAAGGCAGCTCGTGTGGTTTGCTACTGACCAGCACGTGTAATTTTGTGAGGTTGACAACAAATTCAGTGCGTGGATAGCTAGATTTGCAATTCGTCTCAGTTCACATTTTAATGTAAATCCAAAAATACTGCTATACTAGGTGTAATTTCATTGATTTTTCTCACATATTGCATTAGGGGCAATAGCTTCTTTGTAAGTCATATAATGCATGAGAGTGTCATATAAAGAAAAAGGTTATACCAAGTGTCATCTAGAGAAATAAAATCTACTGAGTGTCATATAAGGAATCATATTTATAATAGTGTCATATAAGAAATTTTCTCGCCAGAGATTGCCAAGCCAAAAATTAGCTCCATCATAGCAACTTTGGCTGGCGTTTGGTTGAGTACCAAACTTTGGCCCGCCACGTATTTTGCCTGGAAAAATTTGGAGGTTTTTATTGCTCACCACCTCCAGCGCACCAATGCTGCACAAATTAGCGAAGCTACCGCAATAAAAATCCCCTCATGTCCCTTTATTTTCATTTCGTTCATGCTAAATTCCCCTATTATCCTATGGCAGCTGCCCTTTTATGACGTCAGTGAGCTGCTCGCCGCCACCGCTCCTATCTTAGAGCGGGTTGGTCTCCGGCCGCCACCATCTCCCACATCTTCTCCACTCCAGCAGCTAGTTAGCTAGTTGACATCTTTTTGTCTCCCATTTGTATAGATATTAATAAGAGCAGCGAGTCCGTGCGGAAGCAGAGTAAGTCACATAAGCATATTCACATCAAGTCTGTGCGGCTATACAGACTAGTCCATTGATGGCAATCATTGCCAATGATTTTTTTTAGGATTTGATCAATCCATGAGATACATGTACTACCTTGCTACTAATTTTTCTGCAAATAGTGGTTTATTTAATGTAAAACCTAGACACGATGAGCTATTAATTTTGTGCACATAAATGTCGTATAGATAAATTTTGGGTTGACAAATATTCATTCTACTTATTCTGTCTTATTCTGAAATTATGTTCTAAATGCATCAAAGGAACTTGTATATAAAATATTATCTCGACTACTACCATTACATGCAAACAGAGGACCGATTAATTGTATTTTAATGTGTCTAGCCATCTATCCGTTCAACTATTTTTTGTAATGGCCGCGTATTTCATTTCTTTGTTAAACTTTTAGCCATAATCCAAACAGTTGTTATGAGTTTTTTGCAACCATTTGTGGTAGCAAACTAAACAGTTTCCATTGTTTCTTTCCAAACATTGGCGACGAACCAAACAGAGTACTTTTCCCATAAAGTATGGCTTGCCATAAGTATGGCAACTACCAAATTTTGGATTGGAAAACTACAGCAGGAACCAAACATGCCATAGGTTGCACATCATTTTCGGTAGCTGCACATCATTTTTGGTAAGGCGTACAGTTTTTTGGTTGTATCAATAATTCAGTATACATCGCCCTTGACAAAAGAAACTTACTATAAGCAGACAAAGAAGTGGGTATCCCTCGCTCATTCTTAGTACAATGCAACAGTATCAATGCTTGGAACTCTTTGGTGGTAGCTTAGGTGCATGTGCGCTAATACACACATTTAAGAGGGAACACATATGTGTGTGGATTAATTTCGGTGGAACTATTTACATATAAGAAACTATAGGGTGGCCACCAATCTGATACTTCTTTGTCTTGATTGGTAAATGCAAATCAGCAAACTACATTTCGATTCAGGACCATCCAAGTATGATGTGATTTGTAAGTCTCCCATGTCTATGAGGGTGTTTGGGTGCCAACCAGAGATGATAAAATTCCTTATATGATACTACATGTAAACATGATTCCTTATATGATACTCAGGACTTTTTACTTCTCTAGATGACACTCGGTGTAAATTTTTGCCTTATATGACACGCTAGTGCATTATATAACTTACAAAGATGGTATTGCCCCTAGTAAATATGTGTCTGCATCATCCATGTTGCATATAAGCAAAAAGTACGTGTACATCTTAACGGACCTATTTTTTTTACGATAGATGCGTCATTGCAAAGAAGAAAGCCTCATGTGAAGCTTTAATAGATGTGCGATAACACGCATGGGTGCATACGCCTACTTTGTCTAATTTTACATACGTGTACGTGGTGTGCGCGTTTACATATGTACACACATATTGTATAGTATGAAAAAAAAATTGTATGAAATTTAAAGCTAAATTTTGCATCAGTACTAGTACTATACTATTTAATTAGTGGAAGATAAATAGAGGATAAATGGCAGGCGGATGACCACGATCCTAAGAAAACCCTAAAACTCAAATGGATCGATGCTGCTCAGTAGCACGTGTTGTTTGCTGCTGACCAACACGTGTGGTTTTGTGATGTTTTGGCAACAAATTCAGTGTGTGGATAGCAAGATTTGAAATTCCTCTTAATTCACATTTTAATGTAAATCAAAAAATACTGCTATACTATGTGAAATTTCTTTCATTTTTGTCATATATTGCACTAGAGGTAGTAGTATTTTTGTAAGTCATATAATGCAGTAGACTATTATATAAGGCAAAAAAATACACCGAGTGTCATCTAGAGAAGTAAAAAGATTTGATTGTCATATTAGCAATCAAATTTTCAAATAGTGTCATATAAGAAATTTTCTCGCCATCAATTTCCATGCCAAAATTTGGCTCGCCACAGTAAATTTTGCTGGCGTTTGGTTGAGTACCAAATTTTGGCCCGCTACAGCAACATGACACTCCCACCACATATTTTACTTGGCAAAGTTTGGCGGTCTTTTTGCTCGCCACACTGCCTCTAGCGCACCAACGCTGCACAAATTAGCGGAGCTACCACGATAAAAATCCCCTCATGTCCCTTTATTTTCATTTTGTTTGCGCGAAATTCCCCTATCCATCTATGGCGGCTGCCCTTTTTTGACGTCCCTGAGCTCCTCACCACCACAGCTCCTATCTCAGAGTGGGCTGGGCTCCGACCGCCGCCATATCCCACTTCTTCTTCTCCCCTCCACCAGCTTGTTAGCTAGTTGACCTCTCGTTGTCTCCCATTTGTATATATACGAAGCAGAGCAATGAGTCCGTGCGGAAGCAGAGTAAGCAACGGAAGCAGATTCACATCCAGTCCGTGCGACTAGACAGACTAGTCCGTTGATGGTAATCGTTGCCAACGATTTTTTTAGGATTTGATCAATCCATGAGATACATGTACTGCCTTGCTACTGATTTGTCTGCAAATAGTTGTTTATTTAATGTAAAACATAGACACGATGAGCTATTAATTTTGTGCACATATATGTGGTATAGATAAATTTTGGGTTGACAAATATTCGTTCTACTGATTGCTTCTTATTCTCAAATTATGTTCTAAATGCATCAAAGGAACTTGTATATAAAATGTTATCTCAACTACTACCATTACATGTGGAAAAGAAGACTGATTAGTTGTATTCTAATGTGTCTAGCCATCTATCGGTTCAACTATTTTCTATAATGGCCGTGTATTTCATTTCTTTGTCAAACTTTTGGCCGTAATCCAAACAATTGTTATGAGTTTTTTGTAACCATTTGTGGTAGCAAACTAAATAGTTGCCATTGTTTCTTTCCAAACATTGGCGACAAACCAAACAGAGTACTTTTCCCATAAAGTATGGCTTGCCACAAGTATGGAAATTACTCCCTCCGTCCCAAAATGTAAGGCGCCTAAGCTTTAGTCAAAAGTAACATATTTTAAGTTTGATCAAATTTATACGAAAAAATATAAACATTCAGAATATGAAATCAATATCAATAGATTCATCGGAAAGTGCAGTTTCTCAAAATGTCCATTTGATATTACAGATATTCATATATTTTTTGTATAAACTTGGTCAAACTTAGAATATATTGACTTTTGGCTAAAGCTTAGGCGTCTTACATTTTGGGAGGGAGGGAGGGAGTACCAAATTTTGGATTGGAAAACTACGGTAGGAACCAAACAGGCCATAGGTTGCACATCATTTTCGGTAGCTGCACATCATTTTTGGTAAGGCGTATAGTTTGTTGGTTATATCAGTAATTCAGTATACACCGCCCTTGACAAAAGAAACTTACTATAAGAAGACAAAGACAGTAGTAGGCATTGCTATCGTAGTGGGTATCCCTCGCTCGTTCGTAGTACAATGCAATAGTATCAATACTTGGAACTCTTTGGTAGTAGCTTAGGTGCATGTGCGCTGATACACACATTTAAGAGGGAACATATATATGTGCAGATAAATTTTGGCGAAACTGTTCACATATTAGAAACTATAGGGTGGCCACCAAGCTCTTACTTCTTTGTCTTAATTGGTAAATGCAAATGAGCAATCTACATTTCGATTCAGGACCATCCAAGTATGATGTGATTTTTAAGTCTCCCGTGTCTATGAGGGTGTTTGGGTGCCAACCAGAGATGAGAAAATTCTTTATCTGACACTACATGTAAACGTGATTCCTTATATGACACTCCAAACTTTTTCCTTCTCTAGATGACACTCGGTGTAATTTTTTTTGTCTTATATGACACGCTAGTGCATTATATAACTTACAAAGACGCTATTTTTCCTAGTGCAATATGTGTCTGCATCATTCATGCTGCATATCAGCAAAAAATATGTGTACATCTTAACAGACCAATTTTTTCATGATACAGACGTCATTGCAAAGAACAAAGCCTCATGTGAAACTTTAATAGACGTGATGACACGCATGGGTGCATACGCCTACTTTGTCTGATTTTTACTGCACGGGAGCTAGGTCTGCCCTTGCAATGCATAGGCACGAGGCTCTCGAATTTTACATACATGTACATGGTGTGCGCATTTATGTATGTACACACATATGGTATATTATGAAAAAATGTACTATATGAAATTTGAAACTACACTTTGCATCAGTACTAGTACTATAGTATTTAAGTAGTGGAAGAAAAATAGAGGATCAATGGCAGACGGATGACCATGATCCCAAGAAAGCCCTAAAACTCAAATGGATCGATGCTGCTGAGCAGCACATGTTGTTTGCTGCTGACCAACACGTGTGGTTTCGTGAGGTTTTGACGATAAATTTGTGTGGATAGCAAGATTTGAAATTCCTCTTCATTCATATTTTAATGTAAATCAAAAAAAATACTGCTATACTATGTGAAATTTCTTTGATTTTTGTCACATATTGCACTAGGGGTAGTAGCGTTTTTGTAAGTAATATAATGTAGTAGACTATCATATAAGGCAAAAAATACACCAAAGTGTCATCTCGAGAAGTAAAAACGTTTTGATTGTCATATTAACAATCAAATTTTCAAATAGTGTCATATAAGAAATTTTCTCGCCATAGATTTCCAAGCCAAAATTTGCGCGAAATTCCCCTATCTATCTATAGCGACTGCCCTTTTTTGACGTCATTAAGCTCCTCGCCACCACCGCTCCTATCTTAGAGCTGGCTGGGCTCGCCATCTCCCACTTCTTCTTGTCCCCTCCACTAGCTTGTTAGCTAGTTGATCTCTCATTGTCTCCCATTTGTAAAGATACGAAGCAGAGCAATGAGTCCATGCGGAAGCAGAGTAAGCAGCGGAAGTAGATTCAAATTTAGTCTGTGCGACTAGACAGACTAGTCCATTGACGGTAATCGTTGCCAACGATATTTTAGGACTTGATCGATCCATGAGATACATGTAGTGCCTTTCTACTGATTTGTATGTTAATAGTTATTTATTTAATGTAAAATCTAGACACGATGAGCTATTAATTTTGTGCACATACATCTGGTATAGATAAATTTTGGGTTGACAAATATTTGTTCTACTGATTCCATCTTATGCTGAAATTATGTTCTAAATGCATCAAAGGAACTTGTATATAAAATGTTATCTCGACTAGTACCATTACATGTGGAAAATAAGACTGATTGATTGTATTCTGATGTGTCTAGCCATGTATCTGTTTAATTATTCTCTGTAATGGCCGTGTATTTTATTTCTTTGTTGAACTTTTGGCAGCAATCCAAACAGTTATCATGAGTTTTTGGAAAATATTTGTGCTAGCAAATTAACAGTTGTGACTGTTTCTTTCCAAACATTGGCCATGAACCAAACGGATTACTTATCCCATAAAGTATGGCTTGCCACAATTATGGCCACTACCAAATTTTGGATTGGAAAACTACGGCCAGAAATCAAACAGGCAATAGGTTGCACATCATTTTTGGTAGCTGCACATCATTTTCGGTAAGGCGTACAGTTTGTTGGTTCTATCAGTAATTCAGTATGCACCGCCCTTGACAAAAGAAACTTACTGTGAGCAGACAAAGACAGTAGTAGGCATTGCTATCATAGTGGGTATACCTCGCTCATTCGTAGTACAATGCAATAGTATCAATGCTTGGAACTCTTTGGTGGTAGCTTAGGTGCATGTGCGCTGCTGCACACATTTAAGGAGGAACTTATATGTGTACAGATTAATTTCGGCGGAACTGTTCACATGTAAGAAACTATAGGGTGGCCATCAAGCTATTACTTCTTTGTCTTGATTGATAAATGCAAACCACCAATTTACATTTCAATTTAGGGCCATCCAAGTATGATGTAATTTTTAAGTCTCCTTGGTCTATGAGGGTGTTTGGTTGCCAGCCTTATATGGCACTACATGTAAATATGATTCCTTATATGACACCTAAAATTTTTTCCTACCCTAGTTGACACTTGGTGTAAATTTTTTTGTCTTATATTACACTCTAGTGCATTATATGACTTATAAAGATGTTATTTCCCCATTATAATATGTGACAAAAAATTCTGCGAGTGCCGCTACTTTTTTTTTTCTGTGGTGACTTCATCATGCATGTTGCATATCAGTGAAAAATACATCTACGTCTTCATCGACCTTTTTTCACAATACATGCGTCATTGCAAAGCAGAAAGCCTCACACGAAGCCTTAATAGACGTACGATGATACGCATGGACGCATATGCCTACTTCGTGTGATTTTTACTGCGCGCGAGCTAGGTCTGCCATAGCCATGCATAGACACGAGGCTCTCGAATTTTAAATATGTGTACATGGTGTGAGTGTTTACGTATGTATACACATATTGTATAGTATGGAAAAAATATACTGTACTATACTATTTAATTAGTGGAAGAAAAACATAGGATCAATGGCCGGAGTACGACGCAGATCCTAAGAAAGCCCTCAAACTCAAATGGGTCGATGCTGTTAGAGCAACATGTGTGGTTTGCTATTGACCAGCACGTGCGGTTTCGTGAGGTTGACGACAAATTCAGTGCATGGATAGCAAGATTTGCAATTCCTCGCAATTCACAGTTTGATGTAAATAAAAAAAATACTGCTATACTATGAGAAATTTCTTTGATTTTTGTCACATATTGCACTAGGGGCA
Organism: Dactylis glomerata; assembly: GCA_007115705.1. Taxonomy (NCBI): domain Eukaryota; kingdom Viridiplantae; phylum Streptophyta; class Magnoliopsida; order Poales; family Poaceae; genus Dactylis; species Dactylis glomerata. The sequence continues at coordinate 66,561 of QXEO01000753.1, forward strand.
GTAGCGTCTTTGTAAGTCATATAGTACACTAGAGTGTCATATAAGACAAAAAGTTTACACCAAGTGTCATCTAAAGTAAAAAGTTTTGATTGTCATATTAGCAATAAATTTACAAATAGTGTCATATAAGAAATTCCCTCGTCATAGATTTCCAAGCTAAAATTTGGCTCGCCATAGCAACTTTGGTCGGCGTTTGGGTGAGTACCAAATTTTGGCCTGCCACAGCATCATGACACTCTTACCACAGATTTTACCTAACAAAGTTAGGCGGTCTTTTTGCTTGCTACACTACCTCCAGCGCACCAGCGCTGCACAAATTAATGGAGCTACTACGATAAAAATCCCCTCATGTCCCTTTCTTTTCATTTCTTTAGCGCAAAATTCCCCTATCCATCTATGGCGGCTGTCCTTTTTAACGTCGCTGAGCTCCTTGCCGCCACCGCTCCTATCTTAGAGCAGGCTGGGCTCTGGTCACCGTTGTCTCCCACTTCTTCTTCCCTCCACCAGCTAGTTACCTAGTTGACCTCTCGTTGTCTCCCATTTGTATAGATATGAAGAAGATCAACGAGTCCGTGTGGAAGAAGAGTAAGCAGTGGAAGAAGATTTACATCCAGTCTGTGCGACTAGACAGACTAGTCCATTGACGGTAATTGCTGCCAATGATTTTTTCAAGACTTGATCGATCCATGAGATACATGTTCTGCCTTGCTACTGATTTGTCTGCGGACTATTGTTTATGTAATGTAAAACCTAGACACGATGAACTATTAATTTTGTGCACATACATGTGGTATAGATAAATTTTAAGTTGACAAATATTCATTCTACTCATTCCATCTTATTCTAAAATTTTGTTCTAAATGCATTAAAGTAACTTGTATGTAAAATGTTATCTCGACTACTACCATTACATGTGGAAAAAAAGACTAATTGATCGTATTCTTATGTGTCTAGCCATGTATCGGTTCAACTATTCTCTATTATGGTCGTGTATTTCAATTCTTTGTCGAACTTTTGGCCGCAATCCAAACAGTTGTTATGAGTTTTTGGAAAACATTTGTGGTAGCAAACTAAATAGTTGCCATTGTTTCTTTCCAAACATTGGCGACAAACCAAACAAAGTACTTTTCCCATAAAGTATGGCTTGCCACAAGTATGGAAATTACTCCCTCCGTCCCAAAATGTAAGGCGTCTAAGCTTTAGTCAAAAGTAACATATTTTAAGTTTGATCAAATTTATATAAAAAAATATAAACATTCAGAATATGAAATCAATATCAATAGATTCACCGGAAAGTGCAGTTTCTCAAAATGTCCATTTGATATTATAGATATTCATATTTTTTGTATAAACTTGGTTAAACTTACAATATATTGACTTTTGGCTAAAGCTTAGGCGTCTTACATTTTGGGAGGGAGGGAGTACCAAATTTTGGATTGGAAAACTACGGTAGGAACCAAACAGGCCATAGGTTACACATCATTTTCGGTAGCTGCACATCATTTTTGGTAAGGCGTATAGTTTGTTGGTTATATCAGTAATTCAGTATACACCGCCCTTGACAAAAGAAACTTACTATAAGAAGACAAAGACAGTAGTAGGCATTGCTATCGTAGTGGGTATCCCTCGCTCGTTCGTAGTACAATGCAACAGTATCAATGCTTGGAACTTGATGTCTACACATGCGTCTGTTCTTGTAGACAGTGGTGGGCCTCCAAGTGCAGAGGTTTGTAGAACAGCAGCAAATTTCCCTTAAGTGGATCACCCAAGGTTTATCGAACTCAGGGAGGAAGAGGTCAAAGCTATCCCTCTCAAACAACCCTGCAATTACGATACAGAAAGTCTCTTATGTCCCCAACACACCCAATACACTTGTCAGATGTATAGGTGCACTAGTTTGGCGAAGAGATAGTGAAATATAAGTTGTAGTGATGATTATAAGTAGCAAATGTGATCTGAAATAATTATCGCTGCGAGCAAACATGTAACAAAACAGTAAGTAAATGGTGTGCAATGCTTGGAAACAAGGCCTAGGGGTCATACTTTCACTAGTGGACACACTCCCAACAAATATAACATAATTGAACCAATAGATACTATCATCAATATGCAACTCAAAACAGTTCTCCAATGGAAAACGAACACTAATCATGCGTAGGGCTACGAAGCACTCCTCCAAGTCCGTATGTACCCAAACTAGATTGACCCACACTATCACTGTGAACGCACTAGATGGTTCCAATAAACACCAACATTTTATAGAGACATTAACCAAAAAGATACACATGATGCACACACTAGTCACCTTTACACCATGATACGAGGTATCTCTAGAGAGTACAATAATAAAGCATAGGAGTAGCATAATATCTGAATAATAACATCTACCAATTCAACTAGATACAAAGCTCACGATCACATAAAGATCACATCATGGGAGAGAGAGGTGAACCACATAGCTACCGGCAGAGCCCTCAGCCCCGGGGGAGAACTACTCCCTCCTCATCATAGGAGACAACAAAGTTGATGGAGATGGCGGTGAGGTCGATGGAGACGGCGGAGACGGCGATGGAGACCGATGGAGATGGCTCCGGGGGCACTTACCCATCCCGGCAGGGTGCCGGAACAGAGACTTCTGTCCCCCGAAATTTGTCTTCGACGGCGGCGGCGCTGCGGAACTGTTCTGGGAAAAACGCCGACTCCCCTAGGGTTTTCCGTCCCGAGGCTTTATATAGGCGAAGGGGCATCGTCAGGGGGCTGCCAGGGCGCCCTCACACGTAGGGGGCGCGGCCAGGGCCTGGGCCGCGCCACCCTGGTGTGTGGGGCCCTCGTGGCCCCACTCCATCTCCTCTTCAGTTCTCGGGAAGCTTCGGTGAAATTCTGGGCGACTGGCTTTGGTTTCGTCCAATTCCGAGAATATTTCCTATGTAGCTTTTCTAAAACACAAAAACAGCAGAAAACAGGAAACTGGCACTATGTCGACTTGTTAATAGGTTAGTTCCAGAAAATGCATAAAAGTGCCACGAAGTGTAACGAAACACTAAGCAAATGGTGTAAAAACAAGCATGGAGCATCAAAAATTATAGATACATTTGAGACGTATCAGCATCCCCAAGCTTAACTCCTGCTCGTCCTCGAGTAGGTAAGTGATAACAAAAGAAATAATTTTTGAGGTGACATGCACCTACACAATCTTGATCATCTATGTAAGCGTTGTGCGCTGGGATCAAAAGAACTTAAAACATGGGCATGAAAGACATAATCTTGATAGAAGAAACTTAGCAACCATGTTATAACATGAAAATGAACACAAACAAAAGATCATGAACAATGAAACAATGAAATTCAAACGTGTGTTCAAATCATAAGGAAAAATATACAAATGGTTTTCAGCTTGTCCTTCATGGAGAGCAAAACATAAATGCATAGGACACCTTCAAGTTTAAGAGGGCGACTAGATACAAATAATTTAAGAACATGTGAAACCAACAATATGAATCAATCAATGAAAACTTTGGGACAATGCACATTATACTAAGAATGACAACTATGCTCTCTTAATGGTGCATAAAGATAGAAGGTGGTGACTCAACATAAAAGTAAAAAGAAAGGCCATTCGTGGAGGGAAGCAGTGATTGCAAGTTTTATAAACCTTCAAAAATTATGGTACTTACCGGCTTTGAGCTCTCATTGCCCCCATCATAAGCATCTTGAATGGTTAAAGTTAATGCGAGAACACTTATGCTGCATATGCTTGACAAATCATAAGTTGAAAACCTCGTGTCCCGTGAATATGAGTACCCAAACCTCATGCTACTTTACTTAGAGTCCCAAGCAAGCTCTTGTCATTGTAAGTATACACGTATCATCGAGAACCGCCAATGGGGTATCTCTGTGCCCGATGACTTGGAACAAGCCCACATCAAAATGACAGGACAAGCAGACAATGAACACCTCGACATCTCTTTTATTTACCATTTATATAGCTTTTTATTTTGAGATGCGTCGTTGAATGTCCACAATGGGCATGCTGAAAATTTCCACCATGAACTATGCATGGCTTAGATTGGCGGCCCAGGCGTTTCTCTAACACATATACAAACTCCATGATCCCGCAAGATTCCCAATTCATTTTGCACCGCGAGTATCCATAAACAAAAGATCACGATATCAACTCAAATAAGAAGTGCAATGTTGAAAGCTTTCCCAATGACAGCATGGCTGGGCTAATTCCCAACTTACAACTTGCAAGCATAACAACTCAACATAAGAGACCACAATGTCAAATTTTAAGAACGAGAAAAATAAAGTGTGCCATCCGGTTCGTGAGAGCTTTACTGACCAATTTTCGCATAGCACTGGTAAGAGTTTAATTTGAAGAGTAGATAAAAGCAAGTCAAATGTACTTTGGAATAGCAAATTGCTAATAGGTATGTATAGTGGACACAATGGCAAACTTGGTTTATAGGAGTTGGATGCACGAGTAGAGCTCATACTCAGTACATAACGAAGGCTAGCAAAAGACTGGGAGCGACCAACTAAGAGAGCAATAACGGCCATAATCATGCAAAGCGACAAAGCGACATTAAAATAAGCATAAGATGGCATCAAAAGTCAAAAACTAAATGATCAGAGAGGCTATTGGCGACTTTGTATGAGTCTAACATGTGTGAGCATGCGCCAAGTCAACCCAAATAAAGCATCAAGGAGAAAACCAAAATAATGCTTCCAAACGATAAAAACAACGCATGATTTTTTCAAAGGCTCATTAAGAAATCTCAGTTATTTGAGACAAGTCATGCTACAGAAAAACCACTAAGCATACTATCAAAACGACATAAAGCACGACATGCAAAAGCCTAGGCCGCAGTCTACACAAGCTCCTTCTTGTACCACTTTTTTGCATAAAGCTTTTTCTCTTTTCCAACACCATTCAAACTTTTTATAAACACCTCTTTTGATGAAAACCAATAAAGACCAGAGGAAAAAATACACCTTGATGAAAAGATATAACAAGATCTGAACACAAATCAAGGCGAAAACGAAAACTAAACGCAGTTCTAGAAAAAGAAGAACACTCGTTGAAATTATAAGAATGAAAAAGGAGTGTTCTTGGCAAATGGAAAGCAAGGCAACTTCTCCAAAAGAAATTTGTTGGGGTCCAACCATTTATTTCAGCAAACAAAACTAAACTAAACTGAAAACTAAAAACAACTGATGCTCCAAGAAAAACGCATAATGCATGAAGCAATAAAAATATAGTGTCTTGAAAGGTGACTTGATTTTTGCCGATGAAGAAGGGGTGCCTCGGGGGCATCCCCAATCTTTGACGCTTGTACTTCTTGGATATTTCTTGGGGTGATGCATGGGCATCCTCAAGCTTGAGCCTTTGTCCATTCTTCAACTCATCTCATCACTCTCCGATCCCTACACTTGAAAACTTCCTTCATACAAAACTAAACACAAATCTATTAGCAACATTAGTGTAAGCATAACATAGAATCAACCCTTTTTGCTTCAGGTTTCAACCTAAAACCACCAAATATAAAGTATATACTACTGTATCAACTTCCCCAAAAGTTCCGTGATCAAAAGAACTCAAAAAGAAAGCGATAAAGCGGTAAACACAAATATTGGCAGAAATCTGTCAAAATAGAACAGCTGACAAAGGTCCAATTTTTAGAGGGTTTTCTGTTCTTCAAATCAAAAAGTGTTCAACTAATGAAAGTTTGGATATTACCTGGGGCATATGCACAAGAAAGCGCAGGTCCAAAAGATATACAGAGAATTTTCGCGAATTTTTACGGTGCAGCACCGAAAACTGTTTCAGGACAGCAACATCCCCAAATCTTACCTTACTCAAATTAGAGGCTTCTCTTGGCACAAAAACGAAATAAAAAGGATAAGGAGCGGTTATTACAGTAGTAATAACTTCCAAGACTCAAATAAAAGAAAAAGAACTGAAAGTAAAAACATTGGGTTATCTCCCAAGAGTGCTTTTCTTTAACGCCTTTGAGCTAGCCGCAGTAATTTGCAAAGATGCTCATGTAGGCGTCATAAAAGAGCTTAAGGCAAATGCGCTATAAAGGAACTTGAAGCAGATGTGAAACACATTTAAATCTAAACCACTTCCTATGAAAAATGAACCGCCAACGGGGTACCTCTGTGCCCGATGACATGGAACAAGCCCACATCAAAATGACAGGACAAGCAGACAATGAACACCTCGACATCTCTTTTATTTACCATTTGTTTAGCTTTTTATTTTGAGATGCGTCGTCGAATGTCCACTATGGGTATGCTGCAAATTTCCACCATGAATTATGCATGGCTTAGATTGGTGGCCCAGGCGTTTCCCTAACACATATACAAATTCCATGATCCCCGCAAGATTCCCAATTCATTTCACACCGCGGGCATCCATAAACAAGAGATCATGATATCAACTCAAAAGAGAAGTGCAATGTTGAAAGCTTGCCCATGACTGCAAGGCTGGGCTAGTCTCCAACTTACAACTTGCAAGCATAACAACTCAACATAAGAGACCACAATGTCAAATTTTTTAGAACAAGAAACAGTAAAGTGTGCCTTCCGGTTTGTGAGAGCTTTAGTGACCAATTTTCGCATAACACTGGTAAGAGCTTAATTTGAAGAGAAAATAAAAGCAAGTCAAATTTACTTGGAATAGCAAATTGCTAGTAGGTATGTATGGTGGACAGTTTGGCAAAGTTGGTTTTTAGGAGTTGGATGCACGAGTAGAGCTCATACTCAGTACAAGGCGAGGGCTAGCAAAAGACTGGGAGCGACCAACTAAGAGAGCAATAATGGCCATAATCATGCAAAGCGACAAAGCGACATTAAAAAAAGCATAAGATGGCATCAAAAGTCAAAAACTAAATGATCATAGAGGCTATTGGCGACTTTGTAAGAGTCTAACATGTCTGAGCATGCGCCAAGTCAACCCAAATAAAGCATCAAGGAGAAAACCAAAATAATGCTTCCAAACAATTAAAACAACGCATGATTTTTTTCAAAGGCTCATTAAGCAATCTCAGTTATTTGAGACAAGTCATGCTACAGCAAAACCACTAAGCATACTATCAAAAATACATCAAGCATGACATGAAAAAGCCTAAGCCAAGGTCTACACAAGCTCCTTCTTGTACCACTTTTTTGCATAAAGCTTTTTCTCTTTTCCAACACCATTCGAACTTTTTAAATCCAACTCTTTTGAGGAAAACCAACATGGTCCAGAGGCAAAAATACACCTTCATAAATAAATATAAGAAGATCTGAACACAAATCAAGGCGAAAACGAAAACCAAAAGCAGTAGCAGAAAAAGAAGAACCCTCGGTTTTTGATAAGAATGAAAACTAGAGCGTTCTTGGAAAATGAAAAGCAAGGCAACTTCTCCAAAAGAAATTTGTTGGGGTCCAACCATTTATTGCAGAAAACAAAACAAAACTAATAATGAAAACTAAAACAACTGACGCTCCAAGAAAAACGCATAGTGCATGAAGCAATAAAAATATAGTGTCTTGAAAGGTGACCTGAGTTTTGCCGATGAAGAAGGGGTGCCTCGGGGGCATCCCCAAGCTTTGACGCTTGTACTTCTTGGATATTTCTTGGGGTGATTCATGGGCATCCCCAAGCTTGAGCTTTTGTCCATTCTTCAACTCATCTCATCATTCTCCAATCCCTACACTTGAAAACTTCCTTCATACAAAACTAAACACAAATCTATTAGCAACATTAGTGTAGGCATAACATAGAATCAACCTCCTTTGCTTCAGGTTTCAACCCAAAACCACCACATATAAAGTATATACTACTGTATCAACTTCCCCAAAAGTTCCGTGATCAAAAGAACTCAAAAGAAAGCGATAAAGCGGCAAACACAAATATTGGCAGAAATCTGTCAAAACAGAACAGCTGATAAAGGTCGAATTTTTTAGGGGTTTTCTGTTGCTCAAATCAAAAAGTGTTCAACTAATGAAAGTTTGGATATAACCTGGGGCATATGCACAAGAAATCGCAGGTCCAAAAGATATACGTCGAATTTTTACGAATTTTTACGGTGCAGCACCAAAAACAGTTTCAGGACAGCAACATCCCCAAATCTTTACCTCACTCAAATTAGAGGCTTCTCTTGGCACAACAACAAAATAAAAAGGATAAGGAGCAGTCATTACAGTAGTAATGACTTCCAAGACTCAAATAAAAGAAAAAGTACTGAAAAGAAAACATTGGGTTATCTCCCAAGAGTGCTTTTCTTTAACGCCTTTGAGCTAGGCGCAGAAAATTGTGAATCAAGTAATCATCAAAAGATGAAGCACTAGGATCAGCGGGTGCCTTACGTCTTCCTTTCTCACCTTTGCTCTTGACTCTAGGAAAGACGTGGCTATTGCAAGGTGGGGAGATAAATCTTATATTGCCTTTTCCCACATCAATGACGGCGCCCAGGAGCTTCAGTAGGGATCTTCCAAGCGTGATTTGTCCTTTTCCTACACATTCAATAACAAGATAATCAGTAGATATCATTCTTCCTAGGAATTTTGTAAAAACTCCCTCAGCTATTCCAATGGGAAATATAGTGGCATTGTTAGTAAGAGAAATTTCTTCTCCCCCCTCAGAAAGCTTCCAAAGACTCAAAGATTCATAAACGTCCTTTGGTATAAGACAAAATTCAGACATAATATCACATCGAGCATGAAAAGTTTCACCACTAATGGTGATTTTTACCGTAGGATGCCAACTCGAAGGTTCAGAATTCGTTGGCACATAATCAAAATGCTGGCGGAAAGTATTGTAGCAAGTATTCAAACTAGCAGTGCGAGTCTCAAGAGTATCAAGTGTATTAAAAATGCACACAAGAGAGGAATCAAAATAGGTTGGCATGCTATAAATTGTAATCAAATTTTTTATAATATTGAAGGTTTGATCTCCATCACAATGAAGGAAATCTCCTTCTGCAGTAGCATCCAAAGCATATCTATAACGAAGAGCAAGTCCAAAGTAAAAGCTCTAAGAAGTAAACTCAAGGTCA